>BHFT01006901.1:10637-38739 GCA_004320025.1 Laticauda laticaudata | reverse complement strand
AGTGAATTGCAGATAATAATAAGGAATAAAGAAACCATTAGAGAGCATTTCACCGAGGCAGCCATCGTCAGCGCCATCTTGGCTAACTTGTAAATGGAAGATGAACAAGTAAAAGAAACAACAATACAGTGGCCAAAAAACTTTGGATATAATATAGAATTAGAGAAATGGCAAAATATATGGGAAAGAAATTATAAATTAACAAAAGTGGTTTTTTTTATTTTGAAAAAGCAACTGGACTGATATTTTGTGGAAAAATAAGATGTTTTGCTTCCTACCCTGGAAGCTTCACTAGTTGTATTGGATGTGATGAGAGATGGAAGGACTGTTATTGACAGTTGAGATTAGTTGGTGGGAGGTTCTGATAGGATGGTGTATTGGAGGGGGGGAATGGAAATGGAAATATTGTTTTCTTTGCAGTCAGCTGGTCTTAATCCTCTCAGAGAGAGAGAGAGAGAGAGATCTGATCATAGGTGTATGTGTGTGTACGTATGTATGGTATTCAGCTTTGTTCGGGTATTTTCCCACTTCATTATAGTTGTGCTTTTAAAGTTGTAGCAACGTTTTGGCAGAATCTCACCTGCCATCATCAGGCTTCTGTATTGTGTTCGTCTGTGAGTCAGACTTTCACAGCCGTTTCTGTTTTAAATTTGGGGCTAGTCTACTGCTATGCCAGAATGGTGTTTTCTTCATCCTGATTGGTTGGGAGTCTTGGTCAGTGTTTATCGGTCTTGGTGTTTGCTGTGTTCTGCTTCATTGGTGTTTCTAATATCTTCTGTCTGTTTTGTAGCATTTTTTTTGTCTTGATGGGTTGGCAACATTGTGTTTCCTGTATTGGAGGCTTTTAGTGAGGCTTTGGCTTCGAGTACACAGATCCCCCCGATACCTCCAGCTCAAACACACCCCAACCAGGCACACAGATGAAACCTAGCTTCCTAATAAATGAAAACCAGCCATTCACCTGAAGCCAAGCCACACTAACTAGGGAGGTTGCAAAGGGTGATCACATGATCCGAAGCTGCAACGATCATAAGTTGGAGGCTGCAATTGTCCTAAACATAAGCAGGTTGCCAAATGCCAGAAGAACAACCACTAAATCAATGGTTGTAAGTCAAGGACTATCTGAAATTCAGCACCCATTTTATTTCTGGCCCTCCTGTTTCTTGTTTCCCACACTCACTTCTGATCTGCCACGTTTCCACCATCTACACCTCACTGTGATGACCCAGAGTGTGGCATGAAAGCAACACAGCCAGAGAACAGGTCTAATCCCCCTTTATTACTCCAACTTTGCATCCAAACCTCCCCATGTTTACTACAAGTCCTGGAACAAAGCTCTCACATGCACCTTCAGCAGCCTCGGGCTGCCAGTAGTGTCCGAGTATATTCATGAACTGGAATAGAGCATGGTAACAAGGTCAGCCAATGAATAGGCATAGCAACTAAGTCAGCCAATGAGGACTGTTTGGAAACTGAAACTAGAAATAGCCTAGGTGTGGCTCTATTTTAACCTCTGCAGTTCTGAAGCTAAGCTAAGCTCTGAGTCTATCTCGTGAAAATGAAACTAACTTGCTTGCTTACCTGCTGCACTAAAGTGAAACTGATGTCTGTTTCTGAGCTGCTGAGTTGCTGTTCTGTTCTGAACCTGTAACACGTCTGCTTCTGTTTGAGTTTGCTCCATGTTGGAGAAATATACAACTGGTATTGCAAAATTTACTTCATATGTTTATAAAGAAGTTAAATGAAGCCTCAGCCATCTGTGTTTACTTTTCTGGTGCTGAATTTATGGGGCAAAACTCTGAACAGTAAGCAAGCTTACTGTCCAGTAAGCAAGCTTAGCCAAACAGTAACCAGGGCCAGCAGTCCAATAAACTAGGTTTAGCCAAACAGTAATCAAGAGCAAGAAATCCAGTAAGCCAGGCAAACCAGGCAAGGCCCATAAGACAGAGCACAGTAATCTCCAGGTGTTGGCAAGTACACACAAGGCTCCACAGTTTCAATGCTTGTTCCTGACAAATGCCCCTCCCACTGGCACCTTGTGAAGAGAAGAAGGCATCCTCGTAGCTGGCTCAGTCTGCATTGGTCTCACCTTCTCTCTTCTCTCCATGCTCTAGGATCAGGAGATGGGGGTCCTTGCTCTTTGCCTGAGCTCTATCTCTCCTGCTCCTCCCCATTGGCAAGTCTTGGTAATCCTGAAAAACCTTGTCTGGACTGACTGTGCCCTTCTCCAGTTCCCTTCAGGGCCAACGGAGCCGCCCTCTCAATCTCTGTTGGCTCTTGTTCCAGCTCATCTTCCCCTGCAGATTCAGACTCCGACGGGGGTATGACACTTACTTTTGAGGCAGGACATGGCAGAGGTTAAGATGGCAGCTGTGATGACACAATCAAAGCCTCATCCCTTTGAATGCACATCACATCTCTCTCTTTATTTAATATATTTCTCTGCTGCCACAATCAGAAAAGGCTCCTTCTGTTTTAGACATGCAATGCACCTGAAAAAGATGTGGTTGTGGCTGCCATCTTGACTTTTTTGAGCTCCCTGTAGACATTCCTGCAACTTCCATATAACAAAGTCTCCAGAAGCAGAGCCTTGGAAGTAATGTTCCTGTTTTTTTCCTTTGAGAAACTTATTTCCTACAGTGGCAGCAATAATCCCCACTCCTTTTTTAAAACCAGCATTTACAGGCCTTAAACTTTCCCCAGCTGTTTCCCTATTTTTAGCAAACTTTCCGCCAAATGATACAGAAGTACCACCCACTTGCAGAATTTGCAGGTCTTCTGCCCAGTGTGTTCTGCTTTAACTAGGCCTCTTTGGGGTCAGGATTCTCCCAAAGTACCTCTAACTGGTTCCAATTTGGAGAATTTACCTCTGGAACTGACCAAATTGCCCCAGAACAGCCTGATCTGGAGGGAAATGGGACAAAAATAGGGTTTCTGTAACAATAAAAGGATAATGAAGTATAGATGATATTGTCATGGGAGTTTACTATAAATTGCCTGGACAGGTGAAAGAGACACCTGAGGACTTCCTGTGCCAATGACCAGACTTGCCATGAGGGATACAATTTCTGGAAAGAGCCCAGAAAAGAGCAGCAAAGATGATTAGGGGGCTGGAGACTAAAACATATGAGGAAAGCTTGCAGGAATTGGGTGCAGCCAGTTTAGAAGGACTAGTGGGGACATGATAGCAGTGTTCCAACTATCACAGAAATGAAGGGGGTCAAATTATTCTCCAAAGCACTAGAGGGCAGGACAAGAAGGATGGACACTAATCAAGGAGAGAAGCAACCTGGAATTAAGGAGAAACTTCCTAGCAGTAAGGTGACCAACTTTTGTACAATGAGAAGGAGGACACAAATAAACTGAAGAAAAAAAAACAAAGCCACTTGTGCGCGGCGCACTCTTGCGTGTTGCACACCTTTGCATGTGGCGCACCCTTGCGCATGGCACATTCCCTCAAAACAATTCTCCTGTGTCGAGCGCATGTGTCTCGCCGCACTGTACCGAGCGCATGCATCTCGCCGCACTGTACCGAGCCTTGATGAATCATCATGTCAAATGCAAATACGTCACATCACACACAACGGATCAGATCGGCATCGATCAAATACGGAGATTTACAGATTAGTCTTCAAATATCAAAAAGGAGGACATGTAGGGGGACATGTTTCGAGAGAGGACAGAACTTACAAAAAAAGGACTGTCCTCCCTAAAGGAAGACGGTTGGTCACCTTTCTAACAGGGAGGACAATTAATCAGTGGGGCAACTTGCCTTCAGACATTGTGGGTGCCCCATCACTGAAGGCTTTTAAGAAAAGACTTGTCTGAAATGGTATAGATTCCCTTGCCTGTTCAGGGAGTTGGACTAGATGACCTCCAAGATCCCTTCCATCTCTCCTGTTCAATGTTCTAATGATCAGGGGAGAATTCAACTTTCTTGATATGTGCTGGAAGCTTCTCTGACTTGCTGAAAAGGGCTGTTCCAACGGATTCTGACCCTCGTTTGCTGAGTGCTTTGTCTGTCTGGTTCCAGATGAATATGGAACCAGGGGGTCTGCTGCCCTCAAGCAACCCCTCACCCTCAGCGAAAAATTGGTTGAAAGAATGAAGCTGACGAGAACTTTGGGAACAAGTTGTCCTTGCAACTGAATGTCAGAAGGGCTGATGGACTAAATGAAACTCAAGCTGGATCAGAATCAAAGCTTGGGAGCTAGGTGCTGCGGGGTTGGTAGCCCCATTTTAAGTTGGCTCTGTTTCTCCCTTTGTGGTGGCTCTGGTCACTGCTGATGGGTTAGAGATGCTCCCTTGGCCCCTCCTTTGTGGGGTGCCACAGGGCCCCACCAGAGGTGGCCTTCAGCCAGTTCTGACCAGTTCTGGAGAACCAGTAGTAGGAATTTTGAGTAGTTTGGAGAATCAGCCAATCCCACCTCTGACTGGGCCCGCCCTCATCTCTTCTCTGCCTCCCATCGAGGCCCAGCCGATTGGCTGGGTCTCCTTTGGTTGCCCCACACAGGAGAACGGAGCTGGAAAGCAGGTTAGTGGGATGGGGAGGGAAGGGGGATTTTGCAGTATATCCTTCCCCTGCCACGCCCACCAAGGCACGCCCATAGAAAAGGTAGTAAATTTTTTATGAATCCCATCACTGGCCACCACACTCCCTCCTCTGCTGTTGAATATCTACATGAAGCTGTCATCTGCCAGTTGATGGTTTGGTATCAGTGGTACCAGAGGTGGTATTCTGCAGGTTTGGACTAGTTCTGGAGAACCGGTAGTGAAAATTTTGAGTAATTCGGAGAACCGGCAAATCTCACCTCTGATTTTACAGTCTCCTTCCTCTGCCATGCCCACCAAGCCATGCCCACAGAACCGGGAGTAAAAAAATTTGAATCCCACCACTGAAGGGTACGCTGAGGATACTCAGCCATGAATCTACCAAATGATGCTGTTGAGATCCTGTGCAAGCCTGAAAGGGGAGGAACCAATTTCAATTGTGAATATTACTCCCTCCTCCCAATTCAGAGAGTTTACAACTTTAATCTCGGATACAGTTGCATTTTCCCATTTGAAAGTGATGTGCAAACTGGGATTCTTTGAGTCACAGTTCCTGATGGAATACATTACAACCTGCACACCTTGCTGAAGGCCTTTCATCTTTCATCTTGATGACTGCATTGTGCTCTCCTTGATGCTCCCCTTGAAGACCATTCAGAAGTCCAGAATGCAGCAGCGGGGCATGCCCACGTAATTCACTTATCAACTGTGGTAAGGAAGGGCATAAAGCATGTGAAAACTCACTTAGCAACAGAAATTTCACTTAGCAACAGAAATATTTCACTTAGCAACTGAAACTTTTGGCTCAATTGTGGTCATAGGTTGAAGATTATCTGTATCAGCTGCACAGATGCTATTTTATTTATTTGACTGCTCTCTGGGTGTTTTCAAATCTGTTTGTTTGTTTGATGTTGTGAGCTGCCCAGGGTCATTTTGAAGATGGGCAGCACCCAAACCCAAATAATTAAATAGATTCTGAAGAGGAATTGTGTCCAGAAAGGATGTGAAATCCTGTCCAATGTAACCCGGAAAGTGCCTGATATTTCTTTTGAAGAACAAATGGTTTTAATGTTTTTTATGCACTTATTAGCAAGGTACCCGTGCTTTGCTACGAAACTATGTGGTCGGGCTTAGTTTTATGGGGAGGAAAATAAGGGCAGGGGGGAGTCTGCATCTGCCTACCAGCATCCATTGGTATTCATCTGGCTAGCATCCTGTCAGTATGTGAGAGTTGAGGGCTGTTTGGAAACTGAAACAGAATTTGCTGTTGTGAGCAAGAAGGAGACAGCAAGGAGCAGAGTTGTTTGACACTGAGGTGGGCACCATATAAATTTAATAAACAAGTAAATAAAACAAATAAACCATGAGAGACCTCAACAGAGACCTGTGTGGAGAGCCAGATAGAATTCAAAAATGCTGAAAAAGGAAAAAAAAACAGATATATACAGGAAACAGAACCAAAGAAGATGCAAGACAGTCACAGAAATGCAGGAATTCTGTCAGAAAAATTAAAGCTCAGAATGTACCAAGGCTAGTCAAAAATGCTCAGCACTATAACACAAAGCTGGAAACATCAAAAAAAAAGAAACGAAAAAGGAAGGGACATTTGGTCTCTTGCAAGTAGGGAGAGGTGAGCTGCTAATCCCCAAAGGGCCATGTGTCTTGCCTGGTATTTTATGCCTGTCTTCTCCCTGAAGAGAAATGAAGTCCTAGCTGGCCACGGCTGGGAGCTGCAGCTCAAGATGGCCATGGAGAGAATAGGAGAAAAAACTTAGCTAATTTAAGGGAATGCAAATGAATTCAGTCAAATTATACCCTAGAGCAGGGGTCTCCAACCATGGCCACTTTAAGCCTTGTGGACTTCAACTCCCAGAAATTCCCCTCCCAACAAATTCTGGGAGTTGAAGTCCACCAGGCTTAAAGTGGCCAAGGTTAGAGACCCCTGCTCTAGGGTATTGAATTAGTGGAGGCGATCATGGCATTCAGTGTTGGGATTCAAATTTTTTTACTCCCAGTTCTGTGGGCATGCCTTGGTGGGCGTGGCAGGGGAAGGATATACTGCAAAATCCCCCTTCCCTCCCCATCCCACTAACCTGCTTTCCAGCTCCGTTCTCCTGTGCAGGGCAACCAAAGGAGACCCAGCCAATCAGCTAGGACTCAATGGGAGGCAGAGAAAAGATGGGGTTGGCGGGCCCAGTCAGAGATGGGGTTGGCTGGTTCTCCAAACTACTCAAAATTTCCACTGCCCAGTTTTCCAGAACTGGTCAGAACCAGCTGAATATCCACCTCTGATGGCTTTGATGTGATCCTGAAGAACTGATCTCAGAACATCTGAAGGGAACAGTTGTCCCTTTCTCCCATAAATGGACAAAGGAGGCTTGATGTTTATACGGATGAAGGTTCTTAATCAGATCATTAAACAGCACATATGTGAGCACTTGGAAAGGAATACAACAATTAACGAGAGCTAATGTGGGCTGTTGCCACCACGTCATTTTTATCCACTTTTCTGATTCTGTTACTTGCATAATAGGCTGGGGAAATGCAGCAGAAAATCATGTACCTTGACTTCAGCAAAGCATCGAACAAATCTCTCATAATGTCCTCACCCATAAAATAGTAAAATGTGGGCTAGATAATATGGCTGTGAGGTGGATTCATGATGGGACTCATAGAATGCATAGTGTAGAGCACTCGTAGAGCAGTCATAAATGGCTCCACATTATCTTTGAAGGAAGGCTCTGGTGGAGCACCGCACGATTCCTCCATCCTGTACCCAGGGATGATTTTGGACCTGGATGAAAGGGTTGAGGAGAAGATTATCAAAATTAAAGACAACACAAAACTAGGAGCAATGCGCAGCCCTTTAGAGAAGAAAGAGAAGAACAGAAAAGTTCCATGAGGGTTCCATAGCAAGCAGAATGACATTTAGGAGGGAGATATGTAGCATCCTGCGGCTGGAGAGATAATAATGAGAGGCACAAGCATTGGTCAGGGGAGACCTGGCTTGGCAGGAGAACAAAAGAAAGGGTTTCAGTGTTCTGGTATATCAAAAAATTGAACACGAGCTAGCAGCATGAGGCAGCTGCTAAAAAAGCAACTGCTATTTTGGGATCCATTAATAGGAACAGAGAGTCCAGATAACAAGAAGGAACGGTTCCATCCCGCTCTGCCTGGCTAGGGCCTATTTGGAGTACTATGTCCAGTTCTGGCCATGGCACTTTAAAAAGGACATAGAGATGCTGGAGGATGCTGGAGAACTAACAGTGAAGTCCTGTGAAGAGCAGTAAATATTTGGCTGACAGGAAAAGACCGAGGGGAGATATGCATATGACAGACTTCAGAATCCTAAAGAGCGGTCAATTCGGTCAAATAAATCCAGGCAGTCAAATAAATTCAGGGAGGGAGGGGCTTGTTCTCCACCACCCCAGAAGAAAAGGCCAGAATCAGTGGTTGAAACTATATTCAGATCAGATAGAATAGAATAGAATAGAATAGAATAGAACAGAACAGAACAGAACAGAATAGAATATAATAGAATAGCAAATATGGAATGGAATGGAATGGAATGGAGTGGAGTGGGGTAGAGTAGAGTAGAGTAGAGTAGAGTAGAGTAGAGTAGAGTAGAGTAGAGTAGAATATAGCAGAATAGAACAGAATAGAATAGAACAGAACAGAATAGAATAGAAAATATGGAATAGAATGGAATAGAATAGAATAGAATTCTTTATTGGCCAAGTGTGATTGGACACCCAAGGATTTTGTCTTGATGCAAATGATCTCAGTGTCCATAAAAGAAAAAAATACATTTGTCAAGAGTCAAGAACCATCAGGTGCAACACTTAATAGTCACAGGGTACACTAAGCAATCAAATCCTACTCGGAAACTTGTATCGTAAGGATACAAGCAGCAAAGTTACAGTCATACAGTCACAAGTAGGAAAGGATGGGTGATAAGAAGATGAATAGTAATAATAATGCAGACTTAGTAAATAGTTGGACAGTGTTGAGGGAATTATTTGTTTAGCAGAGTTCAGATTAGTTGTTAGGAGGAATTTTCTGACAATAAGAGCTGGCAAGCAGGGGCCCATTCTTGTCTTAAAATCTCTTAAGGCCTGGTCCCACTGCACTTACAAATGCAAAGAGGATGTAAAACGTTAAAAAAAGCTTGCCATCTGTTGGAAAACGCTATGCATCCGTTGTGTACTCATTGCATATGTGTTCCATATGCTCTATCCGTCGAGCATCCGTCCACTGTGATTTCATCCGTGCAAGAAGTTTTGAGCTGCACAAAACTTTGTGAATGGATGGACTTTCCGACGTATACGACATAAATCCACGACATATACGGGCAACAAACGTTCTGTGTCTGTTTATCATCCGTTAAACATCTGCTGTATCCTCTATGCATCCTCTGGGCATCCTCGCAACTCACATCCGCTGCAGCTGAAAATGGAAAGAGGGAGGAAAGAAAAGGTACACGGAATGTCTACACAGCGTAAGTAGCACGGAAATAGAAAGGATGCGCAGTGAACGGTTTGCATCCGATATACATCCACGCGGCATCCCCTTTCTTTCCTTTAGGCGTACGTGATGCATCTGCTTCATCCGCTATGTGTCTGCTTCGCAATTCTCCCCCAGAACCCCTTCGGAGGTGTCATCCGCTTCCATCCGCTTTCATCCGCTAGGCTTCCTGTGAACATCCGTTTAACATCCCCGCTACATACTACCTACGTCCGTTCTTTTCCATTCTTTTCCGTTCTGTTTATGCAAATTTTTGCCACTTTTTGGAGAGGATGACAACGGATGGAGCCACCTCCGAAATTTTGCTCGTCCGCTGTATCCTTTATGCATATGTTTTGCATCCGTCGGCCAGTGGGACTGGGCCTTAATTAGTCCTGAAGAAACCCAGGGATTAATTGGCCCCTATTCTACACTTATTCCAGGTTTTAACTGAAGTCTTCCGCTGAAGTGGGTGTAGATGATAAGCTAACCACAAAGTGGTCTGTTCTATTCACTGAAGATGTTCAAAGGAGGTTGGACAGCCAACCTCCTAAAACCCTGAAATATTTTAGTAGTTCTTGAACCAAGCAGTAGGTTGGACTAGATGGACTCTCAGAGTCCTCCAAACTCTCTGATTCTATGTATTATGTCCACTTCTGGTGGTCACCTTTTTTTTAAAAAAGGTGACTGTAGAGTCAGAAAATAACAGTCCATATGATCAAAAGGTCAAAGCAACTTCTCATGAAAAAGGCCACATCACTTGGTGTGTTTGGTCTGAAGAAAAGGATTGAAAGAGAGGACAGTGAGTTGACTGGGCAGCAGCCTGTTCCAAATTTCAAGTTGGAATTTGCCTTCCAGCACAAATTCTCAATGCAGGAGGATGTTGCGGGCTTTCCAAGAAGCTCTCCTGGACCAAGAGGGCCTGGTTTTCTTGGTTCTCCTTTCCACCCTCAGGGAATCTCTGGGGTTTCCCTGTAGATGTTGTTTTGAGGGTTCCCTCAGGGACCAACACAGGCTGATCCGCCAAAAGGAAAGCCCCAGCTCCTGCCAAGCAGCTCCAACCTGGAACGCTTCCTCTCCGCCAACTCTCCACTTGGGTCTCTGGCCTATTATTAGTCTTTTTCTTGCCTCCTGGTTTATGAAGGGCTTCTGTTGCTATGGAAATGCCAGTCATGAATATAAAAAAAGTCAGGCTTTGTAACGTTTGAAAATGCTGCTCTGGTGGGGAAAGTTTGGGGCAAAAAAAAAAAAAAAGCGATGGGGAGAAATGAGGGTGCAAACCCAGGTCAGGTAGGTAGTCATGCCCATGGTGCAAAGGAAGGAGCTTCTGAAGAAAGCCTGGAGAGGTCATGAGCCTTCCTTGGGGCCCCAACCCCATCCACCAGGCAAAGCAGCAGAGGGTCTTGAAGTTGTTGCCTGGCTTGGGATGGTGGGTGGGAGTGCCCCAGATAGATGCCACTTCCATTGGAATTCTCCTTCAGGCTACTTTGGCTCTCAAATTCAAGGTCTGGATTTCTAGGCAGATTCCTCTAATCCAGGTTACAATTTTTTCCCCATAAGCCCATTTCAACTTAGAATAGAATGGATCTGGAAGGGACTTTGGAGGTCTTCTAGTCCAACCCTCTTTCAAGCAAGAGAACCTATACCATTTCAGATAAGTGACTGTCTAGACTAAAACCTCCAGTGATGGAGCACCCATGGTTTCTGCAGGCAAACTGTTCCACTGGTTAGTTGTCCTCACTGCAAGGAAATTCCTCCTTAATTTCAGGTTGCTTCTCCCTTTGGTTAGTTTCCAACCATTGTTCCTTGTCCTGCCTTCTGGTGCTTTGGAAAATAATTTGGTCCCCTCTTCTTTGTGACAGCCTCTCAAATATTGGAATGCTGCTACCATGTTGCCCCAATTCTTCTTTTCTCTCAGGAGTCTCACTAGACAATGGAGTCCTATTGATGCTATCCCATTTCGGTGTATCTCAGCACGATGCTGTGTTGAACCTGGGCAAAACTCTGGGATGGATGACCAAGTGGTCAGTTCACAAGCACTTAGAAAAGATGGAGGAACCGGCTGAATCCCACCTCTGCCATGGAGTGACCCAAAGGGCTGTCATAACAAGTCTCCGGATATCGTGACCGTGTCACTTGTCAGGGAAAGGTGCCAATTGGCCGCACCTCAGGCTTCGGGCACGGTTGGCTTTTTATGCCCTGTGAATCGTCTCCTGCGCTTTCCCCCATGCCCAGGGACTCCCTGCAAATTAAGAGATGTGGCTGCTCAGTGAAGAGGCTGCCTCCCTCTAAGCAGGGTTTTTCCACTTCAGATGGTTAAAACCTGACCTCTCCATTTCTTAGAAAGAAGAGGCAATTAAGTAATTAACTCCCTTATATAATTACTGACCCCAGCAGGCTCTCTTCCAGGAAACAAAAGAGGTTGATTTCTCCTCTGCCGATCTCCCCTCTTCCTTAGAGCTCCATGCAGCTTGTGTTGCTGCAGAACTGGGTCAGGCATAAAATTTCCCAGCACTTAAAAAAAAAGAGAGAGCAACAGGCAGATTGCATTATAAACACTCCTGCAAGGAGAGGGGAGGAGGGGAGGGGAGGGGAGAGGTTAGGGAAAAAGAGAAGAGAAGTTAAGTTTTCAAGGGTGGGCATCTTGGAAACTGAAGGTCATTTCTTGGGTCCCTTGGAAGGGTGGTCTCTGCCCCAAACTATTCCTTTAGAGATGTCACCAAGGACTGGGGGTCCAAATGCTTCCTGTGCCACCTCCTCCTGACCTTAGATGACCTCTCATACCCTACCTCTCCTTGGCCATTCTTTTGCAACAGCACTGATGTTTCCCCAAACCCCTTTTGGCACCTGAAAAATTCCTTGACCTAATGAGGATCAATCTGGCAGGAATCAGCTTTTCTAACTGAACAGCATTTGCAGAATTGCCTTTCCTGGCGCTGGATGGGATCCCCTTTGATCTCCTTTCAAAGCCTTTTCTAGGCTGGGCCATCCATCTGTCTGGCATTTCCCTTCTAAGGAAGACAGGCAGCAGCAGCAGCAGACACTTCCTGTTCAGCCCCCTCTGCTCACCCATGGATTTTTTTACCAAATGTCTCCTGGACAGGGGTGGGTTTCACATTTTTTAGCAAGGGGCTCTGTTAGGAATATGAAACACCTAACAGGTATTTGGGTTAGAAATATATAAACCAGGATAGACATTTTAATATTGTCTCTTTAAGGGAATGCAAGAGCATGCAATTGGGTGTGGTTTCTCAAACTGCCATAAGATGGAGCCAGAAACCTGGTTTGTCTTAGTCTGAGTCTCAGAAGAGAGTGTGAGTGTATCTTTATTTCCTTCTGTTGGAAAGTATTGCTGTTGCTCCATTTTTCCTAATTGACTGATATTACTGGATTTAATGTAAGTCTAATACTTAACTGTTTTTGACACTGGACTTTGTTAATGGAATATCCCTGGATTGAAAAACTGACTGATTAACCTGTGAATGACTTTTGGACTGCCTATTTTGAACTTTGCTTAAACCTTTCTGGAAGTAAAAACCTTCATTAACTGTACAGTGTATCTGTGTACTGGGTGTGTATTATTCCAACACTACTCTCTATATGTCTCCCTGTATGCGCTCATTCTCCTAACGGGTAATTACCTCAACAAGCTCTCTGCTCTAATGATGGCTGGGTGGGCGTGGCTAGGTGGTCATGTGACTGGGTGGGTGTGGCCAACTCAATGTCGCTTCTTTGCCCTAATTACCTAAAAAAAGATATATTCCAAAAAGTTGTTTATTATTTTGTGCATGTCATACTTAAATAAAAGACTGGATGAAACCAGGCTTAATAGCAGTGACTGCAAGAGGGATCTTGGAGTTTCTGGTGAATTATGTGATTTTTATTATTTGGGAATGAATCTCCTTGGAGGCTCGTGGCTCTCTTATCTGATTTTCTCAATGGCTCTCCCCTGCAAATGCTGAGTGGATTGTTTATCTAGCTTGCAACACTTTTACCAGGTGTGAAATGCTCTTGGTCCAAGGCCCAGAAGTTCAATTAAGCCTATTAAGAGCTTTCCCTGGCTGCTTGTCTTTCTGAGGTTTTTTTGGGGGGCTCTCTGAGCCCTGCAAAATCTTAGCTAGGGGCTTTCCCGAGCCCCTGCGAGTCCCCAGCAGCCCACCCCTGCTCCTGGGCAGGAGAGGGAAGTGGGGGTTTGAGGTCCTGTAGATCTCAGCTGGGCAGCCTTCCTCCCCCAGACAGAATCTGGTCTCTGAAGCAGCCCTGGCACAGCTGAACACAGCTGAACTTGGTGGTTGGTCCTGCCATTGGCAGAGAATCAGCTGGGTTTCTCCTCCACACATTCCCCTGCATCCCACCAAGTGGGTGGGAGGAGATGGGCCAGAGACTTAGCAGCTATGGCTCTCAAGCAGAGCAAGCTTCCTCTGGCCATTAGGGAGCATTAAGGAAAGGCCTTTGGGTATTCATTCCTCCCTGGAGTGGAGAGTATTATTGCTAAGTTTGAGGGGTCCCCCGCCCCTCTCTCCTAGTCCCCCTTTACCAAGTCTGTCAGGCAGCTGTACAACAGGGTCCTTTTTTATCTTTGCTTCAACTGAGCAGCAGCTGAGTCTGCCCCAACTTTCTTTTCCCTGGCGGTCTCTGAGCCCCATCACAACAGGGTCCAGGGAACCCCTGGAAGAAAAAGATGCACCCAGTGAACAGACAGAGCATGCTATTTCCAGCCCTGCTGTTGATTGGCTTGGAGGCAGCTGAAAAGCTCCTCCTGCAGTCCTGGGTACTTGGGGAACATCCCTCTCCCAAGGAAAGTGAAGGCCTCTGAAGGATGAAGCGAAATCAGGCTTTGCAATCTGCATATGGGCATCTCCTGGGCACTTCCAGAAGTTCTGCTCCCCCTGACTTCCACTTGCTTAGATTTAACAGACTAATAGAGTTGGAAGGGACCTTGGATGTCTTCTAGTCCAACCCCCCTGCCATGCAGGAAACAACCACAAATTATTCTCCTCTTCTTCAAATTATTCCATGTTGGAGCATTCACGATTTCTGGAAGCAAGTTGTTCCACTGATTAATTGTTCCAAGTGTCAGGAAATTTCTCCTTAGTGCTAAGGAGCTGCTCCTGAGAAAATGGAAGGGAACATTTGAAAGGCACAAGAACTGAGCCCCCCCCCCACTCCCCTGCTAAAAGAAAGAAAATCCCTGAAGCCCTTATCTAATTGTTCCCAAGAGAGTCTAGCTGGATTCTTGTAAATAGGCAAGCAACAATAAGGAAACAGCTCTGATCTGCTCACAGTGTCATTATGGTTTCTTGTGCCCGACAGTCACTTTGCAAGCATCATGGCAGACAGGTATGCAGGCACCTGGGTCCCAGAGGTAGGAGAGTCACCCCGTCCCCCAGCTGCCTCTTCAGCCTCCCTGCAAAGTCATCCTCCATCCTGAATGCCAGCCAGTAGGGGCTCCAGGAAGGAGCCGTGGGGGTTCCCCCTGGCATCATGGCCAGGGAGTTGAGGGGCTTGTTGGCTCCCTCTTACTGGGTCAATGCTGCCCATAACCCCATCATTGCTAGTGGTCTCCTTACCCCTTTTGTAGTTCCCACTCCCACCCCACAACAACGAACACACTTTGACTAGACCCACATACTGCTACTTCAATGGATATTTTTGACTTCAAGTGTAGTGATTCTACAGAGTTCTCTTCTTAATAGTCGGGTTGGTAGGGAAAAAAGTGGGGAGGAGAAAATATGTATAAAGGGCAGGACAAAACCCTGCACTAAAAAAACCAGTTAAATTGATACGCATTGAAAGTTCTTAAAAATGAGTGGACTTTTACTGAATTGTGAGTTTTAATGTTAAAATCTGCATTTTAAAGACTGGAATTAATGCTTGGAGTGGAGGACGTTTTGAACCAAGTTATATTTTTATCTGTTTTAATTTCTTATCTCCAAGTACACCTACATCTCATTCCTGCCGTTGGCTATAAATGCAGGCTTGACAATGAGAACTGCAGGTTTGAATTGCAGCTCAGCCTGAGGGTTGGAGTGGGGGCTTACAGTAGCTTTAATCTACAGAATTATGCTAATATCCCAGCGTTCTCCCTTTGAGGAATGAAAATAAAAGGGCTGGAAGTTGAATAAGTTAGGAAACCATGTTATATTCCATTGATCTCTGCCATAGCCAAGTTCCAAACCAGCTCCTCTCGAATTTCTGCTGCTCCAAGCAATCAACCTGCTTCCATGGATGTTTGAAAGCTTCTTCAACATTTTGTAGCACTTAATTTCCTCTTATTTATGTCTTCTCACACTAAAAACAACCAAAATGTACTCTGGAAAAAGGAGGTGTGAATGTGACAAAGATATATCAGAAAGCAAAGAAATTGAAAGGAAATAAAAGCACTGCTTTGCCAAACAGATGGGCAGAAGCTCAAAGAAGCTCCTTGATTGATGGGCATTTAGAGATGGAATGGGACAGCTCAACACAGCCAACTCTCTGTGGCCAACTCACCATGGGATAACTTGCCCTGGGACAACAAAAATTCAAGTTTTAAAAATAATTTTAAAAATATTTTAATTTTTGTCATTCACATTTCATTTTGTCTCTCCTTTTCTATCCTTTCTTTAATGAATCTATTCCACCATTTGTTTGATATTAATGCAACTCTTGTCCTGCAGTGAGTTGGCTATGGTGAGTTGGACACGACTAGTTGGCTGTGGTGAGTTGTCCTAGATCCTTTTCAAGAAATGCCTGACCCTGTTTTCAGTGTTATTGGGAAGCTTCGAGGAAAGTTTTGCAAAGGAATTTTTTTGGGCGGGACGTCGGCTAAAGGCTACAGCAATATTTCTCAGCCTTGACTACTTTAAGATGGGTGGACCAACTCCAAGAATTCTGGAAGTCCAGCCATCTTACAGTCAAAAAACACTGCTTTACAGATATGAAATTCCAGGCCAATGTAAAGCCCATCCAAAAACTGTCCCTGAACAGTCATTCTTAATATGACAGTATTTTGTGCAATTTTTGGATGGATTTTGCATTGGCCTGGAATTTCATATCTGTAAATCAGTGGCTGCTGTAAGATGGCTGGACTTCCAGAATTCTTGGAGTTGGTCCACCCATCTTAAAGTAGTCAAGACTGAGAAATATTGCTGTAGCCTTTTGCCGACCTCCAGCCCAAAAAAATTCCTTTGCAAAGCTTTCCTTGAAGCTTCCCAATAACACTGAAAACAGGGTCAGGCATTTGTAGACAAAGGCTTGTTTTTCGCTTCAGATGATTTTGAATTGAATTTGGCCTCTGCAAATGTAGAATCCACGGCCCCTTTGCCTTTTCTCTGCCAGATTGACAGAAAACCCTCCCTCCAAGTTTCTGGTGGGGAGAGTGGCCTGCCGTGGACTCCGTTGCCAGCCTGAGAGCCTGACGCCTGCCTTCCCCTTTCGCTGTGGACTCAGCCCAGGAATTGGCCCGTTTCTTCATTGCTGGGGTGGCAACATCCACCCCCTTCTTCTCTCACTCAGCTGGTCATGTACAGCAAACCTATCTGAGAGCTGTGTTGCCCTGGGATCTGAGCCCAGGTTGGTGGCTTTTGATGCCTCCATCGGTTGCTCTCTTGCCTTGTTTGTCTTAACAAGAGGAGCTGCGAGTCCATTTTGACTCAGCAATGGAGCAGCAGACAAGGGAAAACCAACTTTTTTCTATTGAATGACCTCTGAAAAACCTGATTCAGAAAATTCTGGTCCATGGTTGGGGGAAAAATATCTTCCTTCCTTGCTCCTGCCCTCGCTTCCCTCCCTCCCTTCTCCTTCCTCCCTTCCCTTCCCTTCCTTCCTTCCTCCTCTCAATCCTCCCTCCCTCCCTTTCCTTTCTTCCTCCTGTCCTCCCTCTCTCCCTCCCTCTCCCTCCTTTCCTCCCTCCTTCCCCTGGGTGTAACTTTACCCTGGGCCTCATTATTCATCCTTATCTGATTCCCCCCCCCCAAAAAANTTCCTCCCTCCTTCCCCTGGGTGTAACTTTACCCTGGGCCTCATTATTCATCCTTATCTGATTCCCCCCCCCCAAAAAAAAAGTCAGAGAGAAGCTATTTTCTGAGGCAGAAAGCCTCTCTAGATGGAACGATACTTTCTTCTTCTTGTCTTGCTGTTAACACACCTTGCTTGCCCTTGGTAGAGAGGCTGCTGGTGGTCTGACCTCCTCCTCTCCTCTTGCCCCCTCTTCTGTAGCCCCAGAGCTACAGATGGAACATCTGCCCATTCAGAGCCAAACGACTGGGATGGTTGCAGCAGCAGAAGGCCTGAGGCTGCAATCTGGGCAGGCTGGTCCCCTGCCAGCAAGCATTGCAGTATTCTAGATCTAGCTTTCCTGGCCAGGAACATCCATGTCACTACAATACCATAATATTCCATCACTAGGACAAGGACCAGTTTCACCAAAGAGACACAGCCTCTCATGTCGTCGCACTACAATTCCCAGCCTTCCGCTCACTAGCTGAGATGCTGGGAGTTGCTGTTCAGCTCTACTAGAAAGATGTCTGGTTTGGAGCCTCGGGCTTAGCACCTCATCCAAACTGAACCCATTTGGTTAGTTTATAGATAGAAGTTTTGTGCCCATCCAGAAAATAGTTTAGTTTGAAAACTAAGTTAATCAGCCCATAAATATGAGTTTACCCTTCATTCAAAACAACTGTGCTCTGGTTTGAGCAAGAATGAAAAGAAAGGCAAAAGCAAAATGAGTCACAGAGCCAAAGAGAGAAATTGAAGTTGGAGAAAAATGAAAACTGGCCACGTTCCCATTTGGAAAAGAGCTTGTCTCATCCAGTGACCAAACTGCATGATTCACTCTGGTTGATGGATCAACATAAATTAAACTGAATCTCCTCAAATATTCTCTGCTTTGTGTCTTTGTAGATTGATGATCCACTTTACCTCCTTACAAATGAATCTACCTGCTTGCTCCAGCTCTTCCTACTCTTTGAAAACTTTTCTTAATATGCAACATGTGTGCAAAACTTTAATGTTCCATTGGAATCCTGGTAGAACATAGAGCAGGTGTGTGAATTCATGCAATTGCTATGTTGTGCTGCATTGTTTTGGCTTCTGTGTGGAGCATTGTCATGGCAGTTTTCCAAAGGTAGGCCTGTTGCAGGTGTACACCAAGTAAGCAACGCAATCTGCTTTGTTAGAGTATATTCATGAACTGGAATAGAGCATGGTAACAAGGTCAGCCAATGAATAGACATTGCAACTAAGTCAGCCAATGAGAACTGTTTGGAAACTGAAACTAGAAATATCCTAGGCGTGGCTTTATATTGATCTCTGCAGCTATGTTAAGCTCTGTAGCTCTGAAGCTATATTGAGCTCTGAGTCTGTCTATTGAAAATGAAATTGCTTCTCTCCTCTGCTGTGTATAATGCTTGCCTGATGAACTAAAGTGAAACTAATGTCTGTTTCTGAGCTGAAGCTGAGTTGCTGCTGAAGATCTGCATTTGCAACATATTTCTGTTTGAGTTTGCTCCATGTTGGAGAAATCTACAACTGGTTTTTAAAATCTACTTATTATGTTTATAAAGATGTTAAATGAAGCATCAGCCATCTGTGTTTATTTTTCTGGCGTTGAATTATCACTGCAAAACTGTGAATAATGTCTAAGAGACCTCCCTGCTTTTTGCAGCTGTAGAAGGGAGGAAGATCAAGGAATCTCCTTTTTGGGGGAAGAACCCAGTGCAGGGCAGCTGTGGACCCCATTGCCCCAATGGTCTGTGAATCCAATGACATGATTGGGTGCAGTTTTGAGCCAAAATCCTTGCCAGTCCTTCCCAATCTCAAACTTTTAAGTAAGAACAATCCTTGACTCCATTTGGTGAAAAAGGTATAGTTTACTAAAACTCAAGTGAAATACAGCAAAGTGAGAATAGAAATTCATACACCAAAATCTCCAATTTTAACCCCCTCCCCCAAGTCACTTCCCACTGCTAATCTCCCATTGTCCAATCATATTCAAATGTATGGAATTCGGGAATGGTCTCTTCAACTGCGTACTCGCTGGTATGCAGCTGTGTACTGTTCCCAGCTGTCTGACCTTGAAGTTGTGTCTCCAGAAGGTCTAGTGAACAGTGAATTGTCCCCCCTCCCATCTAGCTCTCTTTCCCCAGAATTCACGGCAGATTGGCATTGAATGAATGCAAAGTGGAGGCATGAGGTGGCAGTTCTGATGATCCTTCTCTTGGTTTTATACGACGGTGAGGTCTCCCCTGAATCAAGGGTGACTCTTGGTGATGTCCTGGGCACGTTCATTGATTTTGTCAGGTCAATGGTTGAAAGAGGCCTTCTTCTACTCTGTTTTGATTCCTGGTCTGGCCCAACCCGTGGAGCTTTCTAACTAATTCCCCCCTCTGGAGGAGCAGCTTACCTTCTGAAATATTGCCCAGAAACATTCAGATGGTGGTTGCTGTGGACCATTGGCCATCCATCCTCTGCATCGGCTATTGTGCGAATTTCTGTCCTTGGTAGGAAGTTGACGAAGTGTCAGTGGGTTGTGTCAGATCTGGAATTACCATGGACTTTGCCAATTTGATGCTTTCCTTTATAAATCTTTTTGAAGATGGACTTTGCATTTTTCTTTTTAAATAGATTTCATCACTTGGAAACCTGACACCAAGGATGTATTGGAAGAAGTATCCATCTGGTTCAGTTCCAAGCCAGGAGAAAAACACTGGAAACATGGAGGTTGTTTGGGAAGATAGTTTAATGATGAAGCAGAACCACATGGGTTTGTGACTCTGGGCAGCTGACCACATAGAGTTGAGAGTTGGGGTTTTTTATACCTTCTCTTGGGCTTTGCACTTGAGCTTCCTATTCCTGTGCAATAACATATTTTCTATTGGCTGTTGTCAGCTCCCGTGGGGCCATGTAGCGGCGATGTAGGGATCATAGCTGGTTCTATAGGCAAAGTACAAATCCTATGTATTTGTCTGAGCTAAGTTTGGTTGAAGTTTCTGAACGTGATGCAATGCCCTTAGGAGATTGTGGAATGCAGTGACCATTTCTGCTAGATGGTCGTGGGTTAATCCTATTATGTCCTGAAGGGTCATGTCTTAATCCCATCACCCTGGAGCTGAAGGTCTTGTTTTGTAGATAGGAGGGTTCCGTCTTTCTTAATGGGCACAGAATATCTGCTGGGGCAGGGAGCTGGAGCTCTGAGCTTCTGTTTCCCTTAAGATCTTTTTATTTCTCTTTTAGGGGAAATATTTTATTCTGCTTTTTTAAATATTTCTCAAAATATTCAATTCTTCAAAGGGGTGGGGGGCTTCCCACAGATGGGAAAGGGATGGAGGGGATCTAAGAGTTTCAAGTGCTGGTAGAAACATTGTGGCTGACCTATAGTCTGTTGCTAGGATCAAAGCTAAAAAGGCTGTGATCATGTGAACTTTCGTCTCGTTGGTAGTGAGAACTGGGCATGCTGGAGAAGCAACTGGTTCAGCATGATGGCGATGGGAGACTGCAGACATGCAAGTGGTAGAAAGAAAGGAGAGATGGAGAAAAAGAGAGAGTCAAGCATAAAAGAGGGAGCTTTTTGAGAGAAGTCTTGGTTGTCTTGAAGATGCATGGATATAATGGCAAAACCACCCTCTGAAGGACGAACTGAATGGTTGTGAACAAGGGGAGCCTAAGAAAGTGATGCTTGGATGGCGTTGACGAGATCATCAGAAGGAGAGGCAAGAGGTTCAAAGAACAAAAGGCCACGGATGCCATTGCCTGCAGGGCTTGCTGGAAGCAAGGATTGCTTGCAAGGTAGGAAGGCGTGGAGAGCTGTACCTCAGCTGGGCTACATGTCCTTTTCTTTTTACCGCAGGCCTCCAATTCCTTGGTTTTCCTTATTGCCAGATTTCAAGACCACCCTAACGTCGTACAGTTCAAGGTGGTTTCATAACAACAGCAACATAACGGTACAAAATCACAGTATAAAATCGAGTGACATCAAGCAAGGGGGAGGGGGCTCCCTTCCCTGGGGGGGGGGTGTTGTTGGTAAGGGGCTCTGAAACACGAAGGCTGCTCCTGAGAAATAGACTCTGTGCAGGCTGGTCCTGGCCAATAGAGACTCTTGCAAGAACACATTGGCCAAGCCTTGTAAGGCCCATCTAGGTGACAACCAGCACCTCCAGTTGAGCCTGGAACAGAGGTGGGATTCAGCAGACTCTGACCAGTTCTGGAGAACCAGTAGTGGAAATTTTGAGTAGTTCGGAGAACTGGCAAATCCCACCTGTGACTGGTCCTGCCAACCCCATCTATTCTCTGCCTCCCATTGAGTCTCAGCTGATTGGCTGGGTCTCCTTTGGTTGCCCTGCATGGGAGGACAGATCTGGAAAGCAGGCTAGTGGGGTGGGGAGGGAAGGGGGATTTTGCAGTATCCTTCCCCTGCCATGCCCACCAAGCCATGACCACAGAACCAGTAGTAAAAAAATTGAATCCCCCCACTAGCCTGGAATCTGATGGATGCCCCCAACACCAAGAAGTCCTCCTCCCAGATGTTTGTATCAGGCTGCGGCACTCTATAGCAACCTCAGTTTCCAAATTGTCTCTCAGGACATCCCACTGAGAAGCTGGGCTCCCGCGGTGCCCATGAATCCAGGAGGCCCCAAGCTGCAGAGCTGCTCATCATCAAGAATTCTCCATCACCCACCCCAAAACCCTCTGGGCCAGCAGGTTGCACCTGGAAGACCCCCTGCAAACAGCAGAGAACTCACCTGCGTCTCTTCTGACCTTGCAGGCTGCAAAGAGCAGCCAAGGCTTCGGAGTGTCCTCAGCTCAGGGGTGGGATTAATTTTTTTTAACAACTGGTTCTGTGGGCATGGCTTAATTGGTGGGCATGGCTTGGTGGTCATGTTATTGGCTGGGCGTTGCCAACTCAATATCACTCACATCGAGGGCACGCATCTCCTTGCCTAGCCTCTCATGACTGTGGGGATGCTACAACAGACGTAAATGTGAAAAACGGTCATAAGTCACTTTTGTCAGTGCCATTATAACTTTGAAGGGTCACTCCACACAAGTAAAGTCCCAGCAAAGGAGAGGTAACCTCCAGAGAAGTTCCAGAGACAGGAAGTCTAGTCCTGCCAAGAATGTAATAAGGGTCAACGGAGAGACAGTTTCTGCAAACAACACCAGAATGTTTCCTTCCTGCCTTCCTTACAGGATTAGCCCAGTAATTTCTTCTAACAGACGGTTCTCCGAACTGCTTACAACCAGTTCTAGTGAATAGGTGTGAACTGGTAGAATCCCACCCCTAGTCCTGCTGGTCTTGATGATGCCTTGTCCCAGGCTGATGGGTGGCTTCTTCCTCAGCCCTTCTGTGCAAATGGTCTTTGAAACTCCAGAAAGCCAAAGTGGAATTCCTGCGAATATCTGCGAATCCCTAAGCTGCAATTGGCCCACAAATACTCTGGCAAAGCAGCTGGGGGCAGGGCACGAGAACCGGCTGTGAAGAAAAGAAAATGAGCCATAGGCAACACGGGGTGGACCTGCACACAACGGCCCAGCTCGCAGCCTGAGAATTAAACATTCAAATGGGTCTTTGCTCTTCTGACTGGAAATCCAGAAGTCCCTGCTCAAAATGCTTTTGTTCTCGGCTGGCAGGGTGAATTTGCAAGAAGGGTGCTTTTAAAACTCATTTAAAATGTTTACATTTACTAGAAAGAGCCCCTTTTTCAAGCACAGCAGCAGCATTTGCCCCTTGAAGGAGCATTCCGGGTCTGCTTCCTCCTCCCACTGGCTCTGCTTTCTTTCATGGATCAATGGGGGGGGGGGGGGGAGAGAATATTTTGCAGGCTCAAACTGTACCTTACACCCACTCAGAAAGTTGAGCTGTCAAATTCTTGCGTCTATGAGTATGCTTTTCTGGGATAATGCTGTAGGATGACTGCAATCCCCAGCTTTCTATCTTCTGGCAGAGTGGTTTGATAATCTTGATTTAAAAACAACCCCTCTTGATTTCCAAAGGGAAATCACCTACCTGATGAGGAAAGTTCTAACCAGAACTTTTGAAACTTCTGACAAAGAAGGAGGCTCGTTAGATCTGAGCTGCAGAACTCTGGATGGACATGGGATGGCAACAGAGACTTTCCCAGCTGTCTTTGCTGCTCTGAGTACCCATCACACACACCCCTCCAGATGTTGCACCCAGTTTTTGGGATTCTGATCAAAGGGTGCCAGTCGACTCTTCCTACCCATCCCTCATTCACTTTGGCTGGCTTCAGGACTGTCTCCAGCAGAGGTACCCAACCTTGGCAACTTTAAGACTTGTGGACTTCATCTCCCAGAATTCTCCAGCCAGCCCCCCCCAAAAAAGTCCAGATGGGTAACCTGTAAAAAGGGATGAGCCTGGCCTGTTCCACCTGGTCAAGGTGTTCTTGATCTATTAAAACCTGTTAAAATCTGGCACACAATTGCTGTGAAAAAGGATAGAATCACTGGCTTGTAAAACACCAGCCCTCAATGCTGTCAGGAAGCGCTGATTCGGTTTTAGCAAAATTTGGGATTTTCGAAGGGCATTTCTATCCTCTCTCTCTTTCTCTCTCTCTCTCTCTCCCTCCCCCCCTCCCCCCCTCTCTCCCCACTGCCCCCCCTCTTGAGCCCCAGATTGGTTGGCAAAGAGGTGCAAACCAGGAGCCCCTTCACCTTTTGCAGTGTGTCTTTGCACTAGTTGCGCCTTTAATGTTTTGTTCCAGTGTTACCAAGAAAAGCCATACATCCCTGGGGACCCCATGGCCCTCCCTTCATGCAGAACCCTAAAAATCCAGGCCTCTTGTATCTGAAGACGGGGGCTCAGTTTACGCCCCAGCAAAGCAACGACTCTTCCTTTTGTGCAGTCCAGGGGTTTGACTCTTGGCCAGATGCATGGATGTTTCCGTCCGCTGGAAAAGCCAGGAGAGACTCATTGCTCGCTTAAATGGTTCATCCGCACATCGTCCCATCGTAGCAGAGGAGATTTGCTGGTGAAATGATTCCCTCATTATCCCGCGCCAGTCCAGATGCTGCCTTGGTCAGACAAATGGAACCAGCACACCCGTTTGGAAGCACTAATGACTACCACCAATTATCATTTATATTAATTTCCACTCGATTTATTTTTAATCTACAAAGTTTATCAAGATCTATATTGGTAAGGAATCTGCACCGGTGCCCACTTAGCAGGTGACGAGACAGAAGGGAAGCCATTTGCAAGGCCACTGTCTGTGCCAGAGGAGGGGGAGGGAGGAAGCTGGCACTCCATTTTGGAAGAAAGCCAAGACGAGTTTCTCAGCCTACTTGCACCCTCCCCTCCCCAGGAGCCTCGGGTGGATCTCAGGTCCAAGATCTTTGACTGACGGAGTTTTTCTGTTCTGCCATGGCCTTCATTCTTAAACAATTAAAAAAAATACCCAAACTTCTAGTTGGAAAGTATTTTGTACTGCTGCACTATAGAAATATATTTTTCAATAATGTGTTATTTGGAAGCTAAGTCAGGAGAGAGAGAAGGAAGAGACGGAGGGGAGAGGAGAGGGGGAAGGGAAGGAGACAGAGGGGTGAGGGGGAGAGAAAGAGAGAGGGGAGAGGGAGACAGAGAGAGGGAGGGAGAGAGGAGAGGGGGAAGGGAAGAAGACAGAGGTGGGAGAGGGAGGGAGGGAGGGAGGGAGAGGAGAGGGGGAAGGAAAGGAGACAGAGGGGGGAATGGGAGAGAAAATGAGAGGGGGAGAAACTTATAGAACAATGAATTTGGCTTGTTTCTTTATGTTGTGCTGAGATGCTACACCCGAGCTGGCCAACCTGGTCTCAGCCTGCAGGGAAGAGAAAAAGCCACCTGTGCTCACGGCCCTCCATCTCTGGGCAGAGCCAGGAAGGCAGGAGAGGGGAGACTTGAGACGTGGCATCGGTGGTCGAGTGGCTTCCGTGTCCTGTCTTTGTCCTGGAAGCTTCTTTTCAGCTCGAGGGAGATTTTCTGCTGAGATTTTCAGGGACCAACTCTGACAGCAGGAATGGGGGCCTGCGGAGGAGGCTGTCCACTGACTGGCAGCAACAAGAGATCCCCTTTGGGAGGCCTCTGGGTGCCCCTCCCACCCCTCCTTAGCAAGGGGGGGCAAAGCAAAGCAGAAAAGCTCTTCTGCTGCCAGACGTCGGCTGTGACTCATGGGCTTGAGAAATACTTCCAGGGCCGATTTGTTTGCTGTGAACCCCAAAGAGCGTCTCAGCGGCCCTTTCAACAACTATCCTGCTTTCCCTTTAATGGGGGGCTGGCAGAGGCTTCTGGGGACCCACCTGCAAAGGGACCGGCCTTGTGGCCCCTGTTAGAGGTTCCCGGGGGCCACAGGCTGCAGTTGAAGAAACCCAGTTACGTGGATGGTGCACATCAAAACCAGGGGGGACATTTGGTTACAACCCTGTGGCTGCCACTGTGACTGTTTGGCCGCATCCATCCATCCATCCTATCCTTGGGTTCCACAGGGGGGGCTTGTTCCTGACTCCTGGCTGCATCCACACAATCCTTGGCCTCTGGGTCCTGAGTTCAGATCCTCTCCATGCAGGATCAAATGCAAACCCAGCCAGAAGGCGGCTTAGGGCGCTTCCTGGGCCACCCAGACTGGGAGCCCCCCAAGGGGCCGGCGGGGAGGGCCCCGAATGGAAAGCTGTCCGGGCCCCATTCCTGCAGGGGCCACCGGAACCCCCACTTTTCCCACCCTCGGGCCCCCTCCTGCCGGTTCTCTCCAAGCCGCCGCCTTCTCACCTCCGCTGGCCTTGCCTTCCTCGAGGGATGCTGAGCTGGGCGGGGAGGCGCCGGTCCCGGGGTGCGCCGTCCGGGGGTCGGGCGGGGGGGCTTGAGTGGCCGGGGGGCTCGGGCCGCGCGAGGGCGCCGGAAGTGGCGGGCGGGCGGGGGCGCGGGGCGGGGCGGGCGCCTGGCGCTGCCTCTGCCCAGTGGCGCCAGAGGTGTCGCCGCCGCAGCTTCAGCACCAGCGGGCGAGCGGGGGCCGCGCCAGGCAGCTCGCGGCATCCGTGCAGCATGGCCGAACGAGGCGGCGGCGGCGGCGGCGGCGGCGGCCACGGCGACCGGTCCCGGAGCCCCCGGCTGCCCCGGGCCGGAGGGCGAGGGAGCCACGTCCGCTTCGCCCGCAAAGGCGCCCTTCGCCAGAAGAAACTGCACGAAGTCAAGAACCACAAGTTCACCGCCCGCTTCTTCAAGCAGCCCACCTTCTGCAGCCACTGCACGACTTCATCTGGTGAGGGAGCCGCCGGGGGCGGTGGGGAAGACGGGGGACCCTCGCTCGCCCCTCCGGACCCGCGGCCGGTCGGACGGCTTCGGCGCCGGCGTCGCCCTTTGGCTCGTCGCGCCCCCCCCCCCCCCCAGGCCCGCTTCCCCCTCCCGGTCGGCTGCCTGCGCGATGCGCCCTTGCCCGCCCGGCGCTTCCCCGCCGCCCTCGTGGCCGAGCGGGCAACTTTGGCTCCCCGCTTCTCAGGCCGGGCGGATCGGTGTGTTTTCACCCCCCCCCCCGCTCCCGCAACCTGACCGCCTTCCCTTAGCCGGGCTTTCCTCAACCTGGAGCTCTCCGTGTCCGCGGCCAGCTCGTCCCTGATGGCCCGGAGCTGAAAGGAGGGCTGATGGGGAAGGGAAGCCTCCAGAGAGGCCCTCTCCCATTGACAGCCGCCCCACTTCGGGCCCCGCAACTTTCCCCCAGCTATGGGGCGGGGGGGGGCAAACGGATGTGTTGTGGCCAAGCGTGATGGCCACGGGTTGGATTCCCACAACCCGGCTCCATTGGAAGATTTCCCCGCAGTCTCTTGGGCCAAGGTGGCTGCTTCCCCGGAGGGGAAACTGGCCCTGAACCTCAGCCCCCCCCCAAACAGAACATGATGGAGAAAACTCATGGCGGGTGGCAGGAGGGGGAGGAAGAGAGAGTTTTGGGTCACCAGAGAGAGGCAAGAGCGAAACATGTCAGAATATCTGTTCTTCAACCCTGTGCCAAATCTTCATTACCATCACCTGCAATTTGGGGCGGGGGGGGGGGGAAGACGAGGGGGGGAAAGGGGGGAGAGAAGAAGGGTGAACATGAATGATTCCTTTGACTGGGGTCTCCCCAGCATATGCTAAAAACGTCCACAGGATCTCTTGGCCAGTGCAGGACCAATGATTCCCACAGCCAAGTGTAGATTTCAAGGATATCCTATGCTGGACCATGCTGAAGTCTGCTAGTTTGTGGCAAGGGTCTACAGTGATGTCTTCTCAGCCTCCCCCCACCCCACCCATGGGAGTCCTCTATCTGAGCCTGTCCTCTCTCAGCTCCTCTCAGTTCCTCAGGAGGAACCAAAGGATACTTCCCTGATCCTCTCCTTGGTGGTGGCTGCCCTGCTCAGGTCCATTTCCCAATGAGTGCTCAGCCAGCTGGGTCAGCAGCCGTGCTGCATGGAACTTAGACACAACTGTGGGGGTGCCAGGTTGGGGAAGGCTGCCCTTGTCCAGCACGACAGCTGTGCTTGGACTTCTTCGGCAGAGGGACTCAGGGCCACCTTTGTGACTTCTTCCTCCTCCTCCTCATTCAATGACATCTGGGTTTTGGCTTCTCTGTCTCTCTCTCTCTCTCTCTCTCTCTGTCTCTCTCTCTCTCTCTCTCTCTCTCTCTCTGTCTCTCTCTCTCTCTCTCTCTCTCTCTCTCTGTGTGTGTGTATGTGTGTGTTACTTGTGCTGAGCCTTGTTAAAGGCTCACCTGGAAGCCACATTAAAGAGGAGCATGTTGGTACGTGAATGAATTCTAACATGGTGTTATCTCTCTCTTTTTCCTTCACAGGGGATTTGGAAAGCAAGGCTTCCAGTGCCAGGGTGAGTTACAAGCTCGAGATATATCTCTTTTTGTCTTGTGGGCGAATCCCATGGGAAGGCTCAGAACCTGGTGGCATGCAGGACGCTGTCCTCTGGGTCGGAGGTCTCCAACCTTGGACACTTTAAGACTTGTGGACTTCAACTCCCAGAATTCAGTCCACAAGTCTTAAAGTGGCCAAGGTTGGAGACCCCTGCTCTGGGTGGATGGGTAAGGGTGCGGGGGGGGGGGGG
>BHFT01006901.1:0-10631 GCA_004320025.1 Laticauda laticaudata | reverse complement strand
GGGGGGGGGGGGGATTTTGCAAGCCTGGATGCTACCCACGGGAGACTCCAAGCGAATTTCTCCCACATCTCTTGCGAGCAACTCTCCGGCTTCGCCTTCGAAGGACTCTGCATCTCTTTAGTTGGCCTCTGACAGGCCGAGCAGGGAGGGCCTGCCTCTTCCGGCTGAACTGCTCCTTCTTCCACTCAGAAAGGGAGCCCTTTCAGATACACACCCCATGATGGGTGCTGGAGAGCTGGGAGGAAGCTCAGAAAGGCAGCCCCCCTTCCCTTCCCCAGCTGCCTAGCCTCTGAGCAGCCCTGGATGCCCACCCCCTGTCAACATCCAGGATGTGGGGGTGGCTGGTAACGCTGAAGGGGAAGCGGAAGAAGAAGCCTTTCCGCCTTAAAGGGTGGCTTAATTGAGGTGCTGCCCCCCTCCCCACAGCTTCCTCCGTCTCTCTGTCAGTCCTTTGGGGGCAGAAGGTGGGGGAGGAGGAGGAGGAAGAAGCAGCCTGCCCCAAGGAGTTGCTCCTCATCCTGGCTTGCTTCTTGGAGGAGCAATGGATGGTTTGCTCTGGTTTGGGAGAGAGAGAGCCCAGGCAGAAGGAGGGGAGAGGGAGGGAATCCTTTCCCACTGTAGGTAAAGGCTTTGGGCCTGTTGAATTGGGTGTGCCCCCCAGTCAGCCCCCTTTCCCGTGGATGCTCAACACTTTTCTATGCAACCTTTTCCCAGGGGCCATCTGGGATCCTGCCACAATTTAAATCATGGCCGTGTTTGAAATATGAAATTACAAAACTTCTCTTGTTTTAATAACATGCTGGATTGATTTGCAACCTTGTTTACTTCTTTTGAGGCTGGGGTTAATTTTTCTTTTCTTTTCTGGCCGCTGCTCTGATTTGTTTGTGTGTAATGTGAACGTTTTCTTCTGTTAGCCAGTTGTGAAAGCTGTTTGGCTGGGAGGTAAAATATGCCGTGAAGGGGAAAATGGTGGTGTTTTCTGTGGTTTCTCTTGTGCAAAGAAGGTGAAGGGGGTGGAATTTCACACAAGGGGGATTCTGGGTGCCATGGCAGATTCAGACATCGTCTTCTCGGGCATGTAAACTTTCTCTCCACTACGGTATTGACCCAGGTGGAAACCCCCCCCCCCAATGATGGATTGAATGTAGCAGGTCAAAGAAAGGTCAACAGGGTTAGGATGGTAGCATCTGAGTTTGTGCTGTTGCCATTTAGCTGAGTTCCTTTGAAGAAAACATAGAAAGGTAGAACCCTAAGGCTGGAAGGGACCTTGGAGGTCTTCTAGTCCAACCCCTCGCTCAAGCAGAAGACCCTACACCAGTGTTCCTCAATCTTGGCAAGTTTAAAAGTCATGGACTTCAACCCCCAGAATTCTCCTGGCTGGGGAATTCTGGGAATTAAAGTCCAAACATCTTCAGTTGACCAAGGTTGAGAAATGCTGCCCTACACCATTCCGGATAAATGGCTGTCCAGTTTCTTCTTGAGATTTCCAGTGATGGAGAACTCCGGGAGGCAAACTGATCCTCCGAGATCATGCAGGATTTAGCTTACAGAAGATTTTCATTTCTTGATAGGATTCCTCCTTTGCCAGGATCAGTTTACTTGCAGGACGAAGGAAGTTGGGATGCTGTTGCAACTGGATAGTAAACATCGGGTTGCCTTTCTGGTCAGGAGCTCTTCCTCAGGCTCTTTTCCACCAAGGAGTCCAGATTGTATTACTCAAGCCCGGTTAATGCAGCCAAAGCATTCAGGAGATGTGTGTACAAAACTGAGTTTATTGAAGATGCTCCACAGCTGGATTTCATGCAATCTTCAAGGACCTGAAAGGGTCGTTGTATTGGAGTAGATTAATTCTGAGGATGCTTGAGAAGAAAAGGGTCGTCTTGAGAATGCAATGGACCTGAGATGTATTCTTACATTAGAGATGGGCCCCCTTGATTCGCACAGCTTCTTTCCAACTCTTTTTAGGGCTTCCTTGTTCTTTGATTGTCCAGCCCCACCAGCAAGAGTGGAAGACACGGGTGGTGGGTGGCTACTGTCTTTGGGCAGGTAGATCCAAACGTTAGGCCCATGGAGGGAGAGAATAGGTGCCATTCCCCAATTCTGTATAGGATCCCATGGGGGGGGGGGGNCCAATTCTGTATAGGATCCCAGGGGGGGGGGGGAGGATTAGAAGGCCAAGAGGATTCTAAGAGGTCACACATCTGCTTTGCACTTGGCACTTCCCTCCTGCCTGTCCTGTTTTTCCCAGCTAAGCCACCTTCTCCCAAGTCCTGCCTTGAGGCCTGTTGAGCAGCTGCTTCAGAAGGCAGATGTGAGGGGTGTGTGTGTGTGTGTGTGTGTGTCAGCCAGCACATGCAGCAGCCTATGCAGTTTTTGTGTGCTCCCCCCCCCCCAAAATAGCCATTTGTAGAAGTCGAAACCATAATCTCAAATGCTGCATTTTCTGCCTAGGTTGAAATAAAGTTCTGTTCACCTCTGGCTGGTAGCTCTGTGTGTTTGTGTATGCACACAGATGCTCACATGGGAGCTTGTCTTTGCCTATAGCCATTGATGGTCTCCAGCAGGCCAGGGGGAGTCTTTCGTTTGAGAAGGCTCCTCCCCAGCACATGGAGGCCTCAAATGCATTGGCTGAGCAGAAGATCGCCCAGAGCATCTCCCATTCAAACCCTGTTTGGCCAGGAGGTCCACCCTGAGCTATCTCAAAGATGGGGGGGGGGTGGAATCATGGCCATAGGAGGCAGTTTCCGATGAACAGCAGTTGGTGAACTGATCAAAAGTGTCTTCACGTCAGAAAGAGCAGATCTGCAGGCTCTGAAGACTTGGTGGTATTGATTAGGAAAGTCAGAAAATTAATTACAGGTGAAGCTCTTAGATACACTTTTGGGATTTGCGCTGCAAGACATAATTCTTGCAGTGTCCTCTTGGGATTCGATGGCTCCTGGTACTGGAGATATTTTAATAATGGAGATCTGGTTTCCAGCATGTGGGAAAGGAAGGCTAAAGACCGTAAAATAAAACCACCATGTCCGGTATCTGCATCTCTGAGTCTTCCAGTTGCTGCCCCTGAACATGGAGGCTTGGTCAGGTTGTGCCATTCCCAGGCCCATGACAGATCAGGAGGCTCCCTTGGGACCTGAACCCCAGCTTAGAAATCTGGTGTCCTGCACCTGTGCATTTATATCCAAGGCTACCTGGCAGACTCTTAGAAGAGATGGGAAGCAGTCCTGGGCCAGACCTTTTTGGTGTCAAGTCATAAAACATTTTGGGGGCTGTTTTATAGTTGCCAACAGAAAGAGAGGGGGGAAAGGGGTTTGAAAGAGCAGTGTGGCAGCTTGGAAATCGAAAGTCCATTCCATAAATAGTTTTTCAAAGATAGTAACTAAGTGACTGAACTTTCTGCTGTGCAAAATTTGAACTGGAGAGCATGATTGATGACTCTGGGCTATGGAGGTGTCCCATTGGAGAATATGAATTATGATACACCCGGGGGGGGGGGGGAAAACCAGNGGGGGGGGGGGGGAAACCAGGGTCAAGGGTGACAATGAATGATGTGTCTCAGAGTCAGCTACACCCAGCTGTGCTGGACATGTTAACTTCCAATAAATCTTGTTTAGTTTTGGAAGTTTGGCTCGAGACTCATGATTTAAATGGGGGTGACTGCTGGAATCCTGACCACTGGCCTGTCTCAGCAACAGCTGTCAAGATTGGGGGTGGGGACAGAGGAGGGTTTTTTTAGGATTCATATCATACATTCCTTGAGGAGAAAATCCCAGTTTTCTCTTGTTTTGTTTACTCTGCCAGAGGTTGAATGCCCTCTCCTCCTGGCATGGCTCCTGGCCAACTCTTTCTGCCATTTGTCCTCAAAGCTCATGGGACAGGGGATTCCCAAGTCCTGGACTTGGAGATGAGTGGGGAGTGTGTGTGTGTTTCAATGCTAGCACAATCCCAGATGGGAAATCGGGGCTGTTGTGTTGCTAGTTGCTTTTCTTTCTTAAGTGTTGTTTTGGTGCGGCATTCATGGTCGGCCATAAAGTAGAATTGATAGGCATTCAATTAGACATTGATCTGGAACTAAAAACATACTGCCGCTGGCTTGTTTGTGGAGGCTTTTCTTCCTTCTCAGGAGCAGAGAAAAACCTGCCGGTGGTTAGAACAGTGAAAGCCTGGAATGAGCAAGCAAATTCTTCCCAGAAGGTTTCTTTGCTGGATGTCTAAAATCAGGGGTCTCCAACCTCCAAGCTTTGCTGGCTGGGGAATTCTGGGAGTTGAAGTCCTCCGGGCTTAAAGTGGCCAAGGTTGGAGACCCCTGGTCTAAATGGCCTTGCTCAGTTCCCTCTTTTTTTAGGTGCTCTGCGGTGCTCAGTTCTCTAACCTCCCGCTTCCTCTCTCCCCCCCAGCAAGACCCTTTGCTCATTTCCTGCCCATTAAACCAACAGAGGCAGAAAGCTGGGGCTGTGGGGGTGGCTCTTTCATTGCCTCTTCAGAATTCCAGACTCTATTCCATCAAACGTGTCTTTCCAACCGTTTATTCCTTGGTCTCCTTTCAGGAGAAGTCAAGGCGCTTCAATCCACATTTTACAGCTATTAAGGCTGACGGTGGATGTGAACCAATGTACAATATGCTTGACTTGAGGGTTGATCAGCGCATTTGGAGGCAGCATTAAAGGCTCTCCTACGTCAGGGTTTAGCAACATAGTCCCTCTTCAGTGACTTACTGGAGAAACAGTGCCTCTGTCGGTTCACATAGGCTGAACCTGAGTACTGTCGTTTCCATTTTTAGGGTTCATACCATACATCGAACTATGAACTAACCAAATAAGCTGGAATAAGACAACATGCTAAAGCCACAAGAAGAATCCATAACAAGACGAACCTTACAGTAGCCAAACTTGGCATGTTGTATGTAGGCATCTGCTAGCTCTTCACCTGATCTAGCTCAAGATGTTTGGTGAACCTAGCCAGGGTTGGGGGTTAACAAAGGAGACGCAGACCTCCCAGGCACCAAATTTTTCCTGTCTGCTGGTTGCAGAGGGGGCTAGGAAGGCTGACCCCTTGCACAGGGAGGACATGCGTGTTCTTGGAAAAGGGGCTGTGTATTCACAGACCTTCCATCGTCCAGCCAAACATATTGGTTGGCTTTATACATCATATCCAACTGTAGTTTGTTGATGCCACTGTTCACATTTAATAAGAAGCCATTAATCATAGTTTAGAAGCTTCAGTGGTTGACTTCACACAACATATACTAAACCAAAAGAAAATACTCCCCCATTTGGTTTGCCATGGTTCATAAAAATAATTGTGAAGACCAGGGCATCCTGTGCTTGTCTCAATATCAGAAAGTTGTGGGTTGCAAAGATGAGAGCTCTGGTTTCTTGTGCTCCAGGAACATCTCTGGTATTGTCTTTAGATATAGAATAATAGAATTTTTTATTGACCAAGTGTGATTGGACACACAAGGAATTTGCCTTGGTGCAAATGCTCTAGTGTACATAAAAGAAAAGAGACATCCATCAAGAGTCAAGAATCATAAGGTACAACACTTAATGATATAGTCATAGGGTACAATCAGCAATCAAATCATACCAGGAAACAGTCAATATAACAGTCAATAGCAGCCCAAAATCAGCCTCTCTTCTGAAACAAGCAATGTTGGTCAGTTATTCTGTGTTGTCACTTTGTCAATTGGTCAGTGAAGGGACCTTTTGGCATTCCAAGAAAGAACTGCGATTGAACAGTGCCTTCTTCCTTCTCTACTGCAGATCCACTCTGATTTTTCCTTCCAGACCAAGAGATTTAGTCATTCTCAGATCAGTTTTGTCTGAAGAGAAGAGGAGGAAGTGAATGGGACTGTGTGCAGCCATTAGGCTATTTTTTCTTTCTGGGAACCGCAAGGGGAACTAAGATACTCTGGTAGAGGACACACAGCACCAGTTCTGAGAGGTCCCACAAGATTTAGACTAACTTTATTGTCACTTGGAATGTACACGAATCGGCATGCATTAAAATGAAATTTCGTTGCACGCAGCTCTCAAAGGTCACCACCTCCAATATACATGACATAAACATGACAAGATAAATAAATAAATACAAAATTATCCATGTACCCACATGTACTGTATGATATGACATGGAGAAACAAACACAGTCTAGTTCAGATGTGTACATGTCCATGGTGAGAGAAACGAATCTTGTGAGTTTACCAGACGAATGGTGTAGGGAACAAAGCTGTTCCAGAGTCAGGTAGTCCTGTTAAAAATACTTTGAAACCTCCTCCCAGAAGGGAGCAACAGAAACAGACTGTAAAGTGGATGTGTGGGTCTCTAACAATGCTTTGAGGTCTAAGCACATAGTGCAGGGGTCCCCAAACTTGGCAACTTTAAGACGTGGACTTCAATGAGTTGAAGTCCACAAGTCTTAAAGTTGCCAAGTTTGAAGACCTCTGACATAGCACATAGACCAATCTGGTATAACCCTCTACGAGTATGTAGCATAGTGATGTCATAACTATAGTCTAAAATTAACAGACAAAGTAAGTGATGATCTAAGTTATTGCTCATGTCCAGAGAATGTCTGTCCTTGTGGAGATAACTGAGCAACTGAGGAGCCAGCTGATATGGTAGTCCCAGCAAGATTGAGGTCAACCTTGGGTGCAATGATGGCAGGTCACCATGAAGAAGTGACTATCACTCCAGTGTGGGGGTCAGCCAGAGGCCACAGATTATTGAGCTGTCTGGAAAGACAGCATGTGGGTTCTTGAACTGAATCTGTTGTGGAAAGTAGGAAAGTTATTCGTCCAAGGCTCAAAGTCTCAAAGATCCATTCATCCAAGGCTCAAACCTTTGCAAGAACCAAACTTGTCCTGATCATTGCAACTCATGAGAACTCTATGGGCTACCTAAGAGGAGGAGATAGACAATCTCAGCATCTTACCACTGCAACTTCTTCTTCCTCTATGCTGTAGCTGAATTTTCCTATGGAGCACCAGGTCTGGGCAAAGAGGAGAGCCCTGGGGAAGAGGTTGAGCAGCCACGTAGACCTTTTCTAACCCCTTAATTCATTGTCCTGTAAAGCACCCGATGGCAAACTAAAAGAAATCCTCAATGAACCCAGTCCACTAGCCAGTTAGTTCTCCAGGAATGTTCATTTTGTTGGTCTTGGCAGTTTGACAGCCGCATCTTTGCTAATATGCAATGTCTTCAGTTTTTGACACAGTTGGTTTCCGAGAGAAGGGGGGAAATCCACCCAAACAGTTCTCCTTGGCAAGATTCTCACCATGAATGAGGCAGGGTTTTTCATGTAACACAGCTCCACGCAGCAGGAAGGGGATGTCGGCGCTGCTGTGCCTGGGCACTGAAGGGGTATTGCAGTTAGGTCCAGGGTGCTCAGCCAAGGGCCAGCAGTGCCAGGCTTCCTATAGCTCTAAAACCCAGGATCAAAGCAATTACAGTGCTCATACAACATGTTCTGTCCAAAGGGTTAAGGTGCTGTCTTAATTCACCCAACTTGCTAAGACTTTGGCTGTGATCCCTTAGCTCAGGGGTCTCCAAACTTGGCAACTTTAAGATTGGCTGGAGAATTCTGGGAGTTGAAGTCCACAAGTCTTAAAGTTGCCAAGTTTGGGGACCTCTGCCCTAGCCAGAAACTCTCTGGCTGCGCTTAATCGTAGGAACCCAGGCAGTAAATTCAGGCTTTGGCTGTATCTGGGGCTGAGGCTGTCATGTCGTCATCATCATCATCACCATCATCTTCATCTTGCATTTGCTACCTGACTCCCAACAACTCTGGGCAATTTACAAATAGTTAAGAGTATTTTTTAAAAAAGCAATAAAATGGCAGAAATGGCTGACCCAGATCAGAGCAAAGAAGAAAAGATGCCTCCAAAGGCTGAGGCAAAGATCCAGTTCTTCAAGGCCCTCCAAAGCTCCAGTAGGGTGGGGGCCATTTGAATCTCAGGGGAGGGGAAACTCATTCTGGAGAGGAGACGTGGCCAAGTATCCACTAAAACACCTGAGCCAGTAATTAGCCTCCTACCTGTTTAGCTCAACTGCTCTCAGAAACTAACCCACTTTGCAAGCCCTAATTAATTGACACAAAAAGCCACTCGTGCCCTTATTTCATCTCTCAGTGTGTGAGAGTCCTAACTCTCTATGGGCCCTAACCTCTGAGTTATTTGGCTCTATTCACTGTTTTGCAATTACCAAGCATTCTCCTTTGCTTGCCATCTTGGTTCCCTCAATAAGCTCTTAATAGAATAACACGAGTTGGAAGGACCTTGGAGGTCTTCTAGCCAGCCCCCTGCTCAAGCAGGAGACCCTATCCCTGGGTGTCAAACAGGCAGCGTGTGGGCTGGATGCATCATGAGCAGGCCACGCCTACCCCTCGCTCTGCAATGGCAAAAAATGTTGTGATGCAATCGAGTTTGATACCTGTGCCCTATACCGTTCCAGACAAATAGTTGTCCAATCACTTCTTAAAAGCCTCCAGTGATGGAGACCCACAACTTCTGATGGCAAGTTGTCCCACTGATGAATTGTTCTCACTGTCAGGAAGTTGTTCCTTAGTTCTGGGTTGCTTCTCTTCCTGATTAGTTGCCACCCATTGTTTCTTGTCTTGCTTTCTGGTGCTTTGGATAATAGGTTGACCCCTTCTTCTTTGCAGTAGCCCCTCAAATTTTGAAAGACTGCTATCATGTCTGCCCTGATCCTTTTTTTCTCTTTCCTGGACATACCCAAATCCTGCAATTGTTCTTCCTGTTTTAGTCCCCAAGCCCTTAATCATCTTAGATGCTTTTCTCTGTACTCTTGACTTTCTCCAGTGGGGTTCCTTGAGTTTGGTGCGATTGCAATTACAGGTTGCTGAACATCTTGTGGAGCAACTGTGGAGCAAAAAATAGCGGTGGGAGCTGTCCAATCTCAAGCCCTCCTTCCCAAGGCCAGGCTTCCCTTTTGGTGCTGCCCCCAGTGTAGCATTTGCCTCTTGAGCCCCCTTGTTGACCCATGTTTAACTGGTGAAGACATTGGATACTTTTCACATAGACTCCTGCCAAACCACCTTGCTCCTATCCTAGACTTGTGCCCTATATTTTTGCTATCCAGATGAGGAGCTGCAGATGCTTCCCTTGTGCATTTCAGTGGCTGCTGAAGTCTGCCTGGATTTCCTCGAGTCTTTCTTCTAAGTACGAGCTGCTCTCCCCTCCTTTCTCAGAGTCAGCTCTTCCCCTCAGTGGCTGAGGATGTAATCCACCTATCTTCAGGGAGACCTGCATTCATTGAAGTGCTCTCTGAGCCTCTCCTTCTCTTTCCTCCACTGCTCTTCTCTCCTTTCTTCCATGCCCTAAGAAAGACCAGCCAGAGACTTGTGGTAGTTTCTGAGATGGAAAATAGGAGTAACAAGGTTGCTCCTTCTCATTGTCACTGTTGCTGATTCACCGGGGACATCCCTGTGTGTTTGTTTGTGTGTGTGTGCGTGTATGTATGTATGTGTGTGTGTGTTGAAAAAGGGTTTTGGCCAGAAGTACTTAATCAAAGCCATGTCCCTTTTTAAAGCATCTTACAATGCACACAACAAAGATGTGGGGCTTGGGAATCGTTCTACGATGGTTAGAGAAAAATAGGAAAGTTAGAGTAGAAAATATGTTTATAGAAGTGAACAAGTTAAGATGAGGTTTGTTATAAGAATTAGATAAATTATGTATATCAGCAATAAGTTAAGAGTAGAGAATTAATACCAATGTAATGATCATGGCTGGAAATTTTAATTGTTATTGCACAAAGCAACCTACTCAAGAACACCCTTGTTATTGTTTTGGGTGTGTCTCCCAAATCTCATCTCATTCTGAGCTATCTATCATTGATCCCACCATTTCTGGAGATCACCTTGGCTATCCTTATCCTTTCCTGAATGTGCCTCTCTGTGTATCTGTCACAGAGTTTTTAGAGATTTCCCATTTTCCTTTATACCTCACTATCTTATTTCATAGACTAACCCCAACTTCCCATTCTTACCGGATTCTGCTTGCTCACCTGCCCCTTGCATGAATTCCTTTTCTTTCTGCAGAGAAAGGGATTCAGAAGTCACTGGATTGTGGTCTGGTTGCTGTCAGGATTCTAGCAATCACCCCCAATTAAATCATGAGGCTCAAGTTAAACTTCCAAAAGTTCAAAAGGATTTATTGGGAGTTGACATGTCCGGCACTGAGACACATCATTCATTGTCACCCTTTACCCTGATTCCGCCCCCCCCCGCCAGTGTATCATAATTCATATTCTTCAATGGGACACATCCATAGCCCAGAGTCATCAATCATGCTCTCCAATTAGAATTATGCGCGGTAGAAGCTTCAGTCACCTAGTTACTATCTTTGAAAACATCTATGGAATGCACTTTTAATTTCCAAGCTGCTGCACTGCTCACCCCTCCCTTTCTGTTGGCCACTCTAAAAAAATATATTTTATGAGCTGACAGTTGTCTTTGGTGTATACGCTCTCAGTATACATAAGAAAAAATAAAATACATTCATCAAGAATCATAAGATACAATGCTTAGTGATAGATAGTAAGCAGTGGGGTGCCACAAGGTTCCGTCTTAGGCCCAGTACTCTTCAATATCTTCATTAATGACTTAGATGA
>BHFT01006900.1:0-60706 GCA_004320025.1 Laticauda laticaudata | reverse complement strand
GTACAGAACGGAAGCATCGTGTTAACCAACGGATGGTAAGTGTTTTTCTCCATTTTACATCCTCTTTCCATCCATTGGTGCAGTGTGGCAGGGGCTTTAGAAAGTGAACAAGCATGGCAATGAAAGAACGTGACACTCCCTGATGGCAGGGAGTCAGAGCTTCCTCATAAGACTCTTCAAATAGATTTAGCTGAAAAATGGAGCACTCATTTAAAACGGTGGCAATGTCCTTGCATAAAACCACTTTGAATACTCTAGAATAGAAGCATTTGGGATATGCTTCTAATGAAGCTATCCGTAAAACAGTTAGAAAATGACTAAACAGGAACAGGAACATCATCATTTTTGAATATGAACCCCAGAGGTGCATATGGTATTAGGTAGGTTCATGTAAGCAACGTAAAACCATTCACTAGATATTAGGAAGATTCAGCTCTAGATTCTTCCCAGTGTAGTGCAGTTCTACATCAGCACACTGCACTGACATAGGTACCTGGACATAAGTATCTTCCTGCTAAGACAAAACATAAGATTTCTATTAATGTTTTGCAGAAACTACTTTGACAGGATTTGCATGAACCAAACACTGAACAATCTTGCTCTTTTCCTGTAGCTGATAAGTATCTGTGCTGATAAGTATTTCCTGCACTGATAAATATCTTAGAAAATTATGAAAAAGCATACCCTATGACATTTCAGTCTATATAAGATTATTTATTTATTTATTTCCTGCCCTTATTATTTTTTGCAAATAAGTCAAGACAGCAAACATATTCAACACACCTTCTTCTTCCTACTTTCCTTACAACAACTCTGTGAAGTGGGTGATTGTTATAGGGCAGTGGTGGCTAACCTTTTTCGTGCCGATAATTGCGCATGTGCTCGCTTGCATGTGCTCATGTGCCAGCACCCAGAAGGCAATGTTTGCTGGGGGGGGCATGCTCCCTATGTATGCATGCACAATTCCCCCCTCCTGCACCGTGCATCTTTGTGCATGCATGTACATCTCCCACGTACCCCCCTCCACCCCTGCGCATGTGCACCAGATATCCAACAATCAGCTGTCAGGCGGCAGCACATGTGCAGTGGGGCTTTTTCAGGCGACCTCTCGTGTGCCGGGGGAAATAGCTCTGTGTGCCACTTCTAGAATGTGTGGCATAGATTCGCCAACACAGTTATAGGGAAAGTGACTGGCCTGAAGTCACCCAATTGGCTTTCATAGCTAAAGCCTCTTAACCATTATTATTATTTATTGCGTCCAATTTTATGATTTCATGAATATATATTATGAACATCAATATCATTTTAAAAATTACATTGAATACAGCCACTTGGCTATGAAGATAAAGGTGGGTACTGTTTTAAATATGACCTGTTAATAGTAACTTACTAGCACTGAGGATGTTATGTAGTTAGGGTAATGAAACGTCTGTGAGAAAACAAGCAAACTCAGAGAGCACCAAGGACCCCTAATAGTAATCTCAATGATCTATTTCATGAGTGTCAAACTCGATTGCGTCACGTGACATACCATGACATATCTTGATGTTGACATACCATAACATATCTTGATGTTTTTTGCCTTTGCGGCATTGGGGTGGGCATGGCCTGCGTGTGACGAATCTGGCCGCAGGACACCAGTTTGACAGGCCTGATCTATTTGAAAGTGACCTGAAAAAGCAGCTGCTATATTTTCTTTCATAACTTCATAATCTCTTCCTTTTTCTTTTACTCTTACCTACCACATTTCCTTTTTAGTTTGCCTTCATAGATTTGGACCCAAAAAGTAACTAGCCTTTCTATATATCTGCATAATATTGTAACTACCTTTGAAACCTTTGGGAGAACAGCTTTAAATATACACCCCATGAAGAAAGTGAAAAATGCAATTGCCCATTCTCCAAGCATAATTTGTTCAGATGTTTTATACTGTTTAGGTTATATTTCTCATTCAGTCCACTACATAAAAGTTTAACTAAGCAAACAGACTGCGATCTCAACGTGTCAGCTTCTATATACTTTGCAATAATATGGCCATTTCTGTAAAGCTTGTGCCAACTTCTTTAATCAACATAGCCAATAACTCTCCCAACCTTTTGTACTTTTAGTTTTTCTCTGCAGCACCAAAGAAAAACATATCAGAAGGATGTAAATATAATGAAAAACATATTCCATTTCAGTCAAATGTTCAAGTAAGATGTCGAGATCCAAATAAGAGCATGAAATGAGAGTTAATACTGTAAGGCTACTTATATTTGCAGCAGAAGAATTTGGAAGCTTCTTTTTTAATTTCCTTTTTTGTTGCCTCTTTTGGAATATTTAATCTTTTCTCTCTTTCTTTTCTTTCATTGTTTTTTTTTCTCTTTCTTAGTTTGTGATATTTTTATGTTCTATTTTAAAACTTTTAATAAAATTTATAAAAACAAGAAAAAACAAAAGCATGAAACCATAACTTGTATTGTGACAATCCACTCTCAATGAGAAAATTTGTTATTTACACTGTGAAAACTACCATCCAATTCGTCACAGAAAATGACTTTTCCATTTCAGTTCATAACTCATGGGCTGTATTTCTCAGTAAAGATATATTAGCTGTAATAATCAATTCCATTTCCTCAGAATACAATAATTATTTGTATACACAAAGCCCAACATTTGGAAGACTGAAGGATCAGGTTAAGAACAGATCATCATGCAGAAAATCTACATACATCGGGTGTCAAACTCGCATCATCAAGAGACATATCACGACTTTTTTCCCCTTCACTAAACCAAGCATGGGCATGGCCAGCACATGACAAATCCGGCCTGCAGGCCACTAAACCAGGCATGGACATGGCCAGCATGTGACAGACCTGTCCTACATAGTTGCTAAAGGCTCTGTCACACTGCCCAATGGATGCAAAACATTTGTTAAAAGGACACAGCGGATGAGAAAAATGTTCCATCTGTTGTTATCCGCTCTCAAAAGGGGCAAAAATTTGCATAAGCGAGGCGGATAACACGGAAAGGAACGGACGGGGGGAGCGACACAGAGCGGATGGAAAGTGGATGCGGAACGGAAGCCCTAGCGGATGGAAGCGGAATGCAGAGCGGATGCAGAGCGGATGCGTAGAGGATGCGTAGAGAATGCAGAGCCAGATGCGCGTGGATGCGTAGAGGATGCAGAGGCGGATGAGTAGAGGAGCAGAGCGGATGCGAGCGATTGCGTAGCAGATGACGTGGATGCGTCAGCTGGCATCCGTTTCCAATCCTTTCTCCATCGTGTGCTATTAATGCTGGCACGTCCGTCTTGTTACACTTCCTCGCCTGCATCTTGTTTACCGCTGGAATCGGCATTTGAGTTGCGCAGATGCCGCAGCAGCGATGCCTAGCGAATATAGCAGATGCGTAATGGATGGCAGAACGGATGCTCCCCCGGTATGCCTAGAAGGATGCAGAACGGGATGCATTGGATACATTTTCCGCCTCAAGGTATTGAGCAAGCTCAAAACCTTTGAGGCGGGATGAAATGTGCATAGACGGATGCTGGACCGGATAGAGAGGAAGCAAAACGGAGGCAGTGAGTACAGAACGGAAGCATCACGTTAACCAACGGATGGCAAGTGTACCATCAGTTCAGAGCCAACACTTCCTGGCCACCTAATTTTCTTCTAGGACAACGTGTCCCTAACCTTGCCCTTCAAATCTTCCTATGGTACAAACATTGTCCTTGTAATTAAGTGCATTTACATTGATGCTGGTCATTTCCTTCCCTTTACTTCCATCTTTCCAAAGAGTTTAAGAACTGAAGAAGCTTCCTGGATGAGAAGTCTTTCAAGAAAAAAACAAGTCCAGTTGCTTCTTGAAAACCCACCTTTGGGACAACTATGATTTGGGTGACTGAGAATCTCCATTGACACTGGTCCCCTGACTGATAACTCTGGGCTGATCTTTTCCATTTCTTTTGCTGGCTATCCAGGGAATTCTCAGAAAGTCTTTTCCAATACCAAAGCTCAAAAGTGTCAATAGACTTTCCATCTTCCTTTAGTTCGGTTCCAAAGAATGTCAAAGGGAAAATCATTTCCTACGTGGTACTGATCTTTATAGTTGTAGTCACATCCGAGCACCTGAATATCATTGTTATTCCTGAACTGTATTTCTTAACTGCTAACTTCTTCATAGTAATAGCTGATCCTAAAAACAGAAATTATCCACTGCTTTAATTTCTTCACTGTAAATTCTGATGCTGGTTGTTGTACATGCTTATTCGTGGTCATCTTTATATTTAATCTTAACTCCATTTCTTTTTCTCTACCCTTTTTGTATTGCATTACTAGAACTTCCATATTATTCATATTTTCAACTGACAGTACCCTGTCACTAGAGTTCTTGATGTTTCTTCCTCCAATGTTAAAACCATGCATATCTTCTTGTAATCCATCTTCCCTTATAATATATTCAGTATATAGTTCAAATGACTAAGGAGAGACTATACAGCTTTGTTTTACATGTTTGCTGACCTGCAGCCAGTCTGCTTCACCAGATTCCATCCAGATTGTGCCATCCTGACCTCTGATTAGTTTTGCTTGAGGACAATGAGATGTTCTGGGATTTGCATTTTTCTGGTTAATTACAGATAGCTTAGACTGCAATGTTTATATGTAATATTAATATTTCTGCCCTTGTGTCTTTACCTGAAAACTTTCTTAATCTGAATTGCATTTGCAATTCACAATTTAAAGATATTTTTTCCAAAGCTCTTCACCATCATGTTTGATTTTTATCACCCTTAATAATTTAGTATAATCTGAAAATTTGGCCACTGAATTGCTTACACACTAGTCATTTTTGAAGTATTGCAAACATAATAATTTTTTAGCTATTATAGAAAAATGCTAGTAGAAAATAGTATAAACAGGGGGAATGGTAGGTATAATTCAATGGGGAAAATGCTCAAGCAACCTGAATATTAGATCAAGTAAGAGTTGATGTATTACATTAGACACCTGATACATTATACTAGACAACTGAAGAAAGTGGATAAAAATACATCTGGAAAAAGGATGGAAGATAGATGAAGTGAGGTCCCAGAAGACCAGACTGGAGTAATGTCTATCTTCATTAAAGAGACAAAAGAAAAAACAAAACAATTTGATCTAGATTTCCATTCTAATCTGTTTACTTTATTACATTAAAAAATAAAACAGCATACATACATACATACATTTGTATTAATCACACTATTTTCTTTTGAGGTAAGGACTGTTACAACAAAATAGATTCATAGAATTGGAAATCTTTCAAAAATTACTTTTTAGGGTCAAATTTAATCAAAAATAAAACTGTTACATTAAGCTATCCCTGAATCAAGTCAGAGAATTGTAAGGAAAAAATGGTTTTGAAAAATGTGCCCTTTGAATTTTTTAGTGCAAATTTTTCTATAGAGTCATTCTCAAGTTACTGTTTGTATCGACTTTCAGTATATGTAGTGTGTTTATTGATAAGAAAACATGATGCAGGTCAAAATTGGAAAAGCAAGGAGCTATTGCTATGGTTATCTTTTTATAGATGAATGGGGAGGAAAAAAGATTCACATAACAATGAATAATATACTTTTCAAAGAGTTCAATAAATAAGTTTATTTTTCAAGTTATAAGCAACCATAGCTCATTCTCATTTTTCAAAAGTTGTTATTATAATTAGAGTTATAAAATTACAGGTGATTGGCCTTTCCGTTTCAGGCCTTTCGCTATTTAGATTGCTAAACAATTTCTACAGTCCTAAGGAAGACCTTCTTCATGAGCCAAAATCTAAAGATTTTCTTGAAATACAGGTATGGATTTAAATTAATTTTGATTTAAATTAGCTGAAGGATTGTTATTTCTGCTCATTTAATTGTGATGAAAAATGAGCAGTTCACTTAGAACACGGGTGTCAAACTCATGGCATCACATTCCCATTACGTGATGTTTCACAACTTTTTTCCCTTCACGGAGTTAGGGTGGGTGTGACCTGTGTGTGATGCATCTGGCCCATGGGCCACCAATTTGATACTCCTGATTTAGAAATATGGTCTCCCATATGCCTGATTTTACATATGCACACTTACAGTGGGGCTAATGATATTTCCTTTGTTTCCTTTTCTTCAGAATTGTACCTTCCACTGCTACAATTCTTACACTGTATGTTCCAGATCAGGGGTGTCAAACTCATAGCCCATGGGCTGAATGCATCATGTGCTGGCCACGCCCATCCCCATTTTAGATCAGGGGGGAAAGTTGCAATTGTCATGTGATGAAAACATGATGTGAGTTTGACACCCCTTTTGTAGATTACTCTTGTTTTTTTCTTCTTGGGCATTTGAGTTTTTTTATTTAGTTGGATGTTTGGGCAGGTTTAGTTTGTTTATGAGCCATGTTGATGCTGTGTGCTTGTTATAGTGTGCTGGTTGTTTCTGAAATATTTTTGATATATGGCAATGAATGACAATGCAATTGGACAAACTGCACAAGCACAATTAGGTTGATGTACAGCTGTCCACTATCCTTGCAAAACCCAATATCCTCAAAAAAAGCCTTAGCTATAACACAGATAATGCCAATCAGAATTCCCTGCAGCCTTAGAAACAGCATTTAAAACCCTAGGTCTTTCCCATGGAGACAAAACAAAACATAAGACAAACAATCATACCATAGACCAGAAAAACCCTGGAGGTTTTAAAGAAGCAATTGGACTACTATTTGCCTGAAATTATATTGAGTTTTCTGCTTGAGCAAGGGGTTGGGCTGGAAGATCTGCAAGATCCAACACTATTCTTCTGTTATTCTGAACACAGAACTAGAACTAACTCAAAGCAGAGGACAAAGCAGCACTTAGGAACCTAAACAAGAATCAAACCATCACCAACCTCCCAGCAGACAAATGCCAAATGCTGGTTATCATGGAGAAAACATAATACATACAAAAAGCCAAAGAATTACTGGAGGATAGATACCTACCTCCCAGTAAATAACAACCCAATATAGAAACTGGATGACTTGATCAAAAGAACCCTCAATGACTTCGCTACAAAAAGGTGAAAAAATCACACAAAAAATAAAAGATAAAACAATATAGTAATCCTTCCTGGATATTCTCAGCAGACAGCCCAATGGAAAATTAGAAACTCAAGTCTGTTGAAAAATAAGCCACACTACCCAAGTGTTCCCTTACCAATAGTTCAGTTACCAACTCCAACAAGGATTCAACAGTTCAACTCCGAGCTACATATATTTCCTTCTATTAAAATAGTTTTCAGTCATGCTAGTATGCATTACCATTTTTTGTAAGTGCAACTTCATGTGTCTGCCATTTTAATTTCACAACAGCCCTACAATATAGCAGAACACTTTGCAGAAAGCATAATAAATAAAAGCATTTCTTTATAGTTGATTTATTAATTGTTTAGGCTTTATTAATGACTGCACTGATTATTACTGTGCCAGTCTTCAGAAATATTATACTTCAAGCTACTTGAACTATTGTCATAAAAATTCCATTATGCTAGATCTCTATTAGCTGCCATTCAGCAGAGAAAACGTATTCAATTTGTACCAAACATAAATTACTTAAAAATATACTGTAAACATGACATCACCTTGAAACCTAGTGTTATATTCCTTCCATTCTTCATTATTAATTATATAAGCCATAAGAGTCAGCCATCTGTGTTGCTTTTATTTATGTTTACATTTATTTCAGTAGCATGTCTATTCCTAATTTCAGCATCATTCTGAACATTTATATTGGGGGCAGGGGGCAGTTTTGAAACGCGGTACTGCATAAATATTGCCTGCCGAGATTAAGGAGAAAATACAAAATGAAATACGATTTTAGGCAAAATTCTGTAATGGTCCACAGAGGCATAAATTTAGGTTTTAAGACAAATACTGTAAACATGGTAAAAGATTTTATAGAACAGATTTTTTCCATGCCCTAATTAATTTCTTGGGGGGGGGGGAATTATACACTTTNATGCCCTAATTAATTTCTTGGGGGGGGGGGAATTATACACTTTCACCTATTGTATTAAGCTGTGGGATTCATACAAACAAAAAACATCATTGATCTAATAAGGAAGGCATTTAGAACCAGCTTGAACATTTTCTAAAGAAATTTCTAATGTAAAGGTAGGCAGAGAGCCAATTTGATGTAATGGTTAAAAGTACCAGGCAAGAAATAAGGTGACTATGAATTCCAACCCTGCCTCAGGCACAAAGCCAGCTGGATGACCTTGGTTTTCTCATTTTCTCTCAGCCTTAAGAAGGCAAAAGCAAACCATTTCTAAAAATCTTGCCAAGAAATCTGGAAGGACTTCTCCAGGCAGTTGCTTGAAGTTAAGATTAACTTGAAGCCACTCATCTTTTTCATACAGATGGAAGGAGACATTTAGGCTATATCTGGTTCAGCCTGTTCAATGCAAAAATCTCAACTAAATTACCCAGAAACTGTATTCATATGGAAGCCAGATAGGTTATTACCTAGCCTTTACTCAAACAACATTTTCTGGGTTACTGGTTCCATTATCAAACTGTTCTTACTGGTACTGTAGGAATACTTTATTAATACTGAACAGGAACTTGATTTTCATAAGTTAAACCCCATTATTCTGGGCAATGATTGCTGGTTACCCACTCTTGGCCCTGCATTTTGTCATCATCAGGATGGCTACATTCCCTAAAAGTTTAACATATTGCCTTGACCTACCTTTGGTTTCCTCGCCTAAATACCATTCTTATAGGCTACAGTTTGTTGTAATTGTAAAATTTAGTACTGATACAGACAATGCAAGGAAGTAACAAAATGCTGCAAACTCTTCCTTATGTATTCAGTCTACATGCTGAATTAAGGTAAACTGGATTAGAAAATGAGCATGGTTTTAAAAGTGGAAGAAGAAATATCAATTATTTGCCTATGTCAATGACACTACTCTGATAGCCAAATATGCAAATTTCTGCATTACATTCCTTTTCAATTCTTTTACTATCCTGTCCCAGGCAGCTTTGATTAAAAATCCTATCAGTCTTGCAGGACAAAATTAGCTGGAACTCTACCTAGTAGCCTTTTAACTTTAATGAATAATAAAAGAAGCATAATAGAAAGATCTGGAAATTAAAAATACATAACTGTCATTTTTCTCGGTGCTCCCTGTAATTCCTGGTTTTTAAAAATCCATTGTTTTAAAATAGCAATGACTTCATGTTGAAACATTTCATGGCATAAATAATTTAGCATCTCCCTCTCTCCTGGCTATCTCCATCCTCTCTACCCCGTTGAAGAAACAATTAAAGAAACACAACAGGCAACAATCACCTGAATTCTGTAAAATCACTGAATTGTTTCAAGTAGTTTCAAAGGAAGAAAAACAAAGGCTGGGAGGGAAGGAATCACCTGACTTGGGAGAGATGTGGTTGTTAGATTGTGTTAGGTTGGTTGAGATGTCAGAATAAGATAAATGAAGTTCCGTTTTACCATTAACCTGTGACATTTTGACAGTGCAAGATGGTGTACTGTGAGAAAGGTTGAATATTTATTCCTTGATTTTGCATTTGCTTATTTTGAAATACTACATACAAAGATAGGCAGGTGGAATGAAAAAGAAAAAATGATGAATCCATTCAACCCATAATGCATCAAAAGAAACAATTCATATTTTTAGATAAAAAGGCATACTCCGAAAATAAATTATAGAACTACTACTGCTCCTCTCCAAAAAGGAGCTGTCCAAAGTCATATTTAAAAAAAAAAAAACAACCATAATTCTCTCTATTGACAGTTTACTTTCTTTGCATCACAATAACATTAAGAAAGCAAAGAGAAATAGAACAGAACATTATATTCATCACTTTTAAATATTTTATTTATTTATATATCTGAAAATCATCATTCAACACCTGATTTTTCCACATGACATATAAAAAAATGTGCAGATTCATTATAATTTGCTCTGAATTATTTCTTAAAAATAGTCCCAGTACTTGATTTGTGTTGTAACAAAAATCTTATCAAAGGACAGCCCAAGTCAGATAGGAGTGATTTGCAAAGCTTAAATGCTTGATACAAGAGGTATCTTAATATAAATTAATAAAACAGGGAATGAATATTACATCTTTGCATCTTTGTAGACTACATTAAGCTTCCATAAATTTAGCAGCAATAAGCTTAGTAATAAACAATCTAAAGATATCAAGATATTATCAATTGTTTCAGTTGATAATAGTGCTAAAATGATGATTGTGATATTCTGGTAGTAGATATAATTTTTTATTCTATCTCTTCTTATCTTACAATGGTACATAAAACCAAATTAAGAATCCACTACATTGACAATTAAAGCAATTTAAATAATGAAAAGGTTATTACTCTTTTACAACTATGACATTTAACAATAAATTCCTCCATTTTGGCTGGAAACAGTTTCAATTTAGCATCCATACCTTATATATGATGATATTAAGAAGAAATACATCATGATCTAAAGATGTCACAGAGAATTTCATTTTAATGTCAGCAACATTGTGAAAGCACCAGCTCCAGTTATCCTGATGTTTGAAAAACGTTGGAAACAGGATGAGCCCTGAAAGGTATCTTATAACTGTTGCTGTCCTGGAGGACCTTTTTCAAGGACAAATTAGTTAAATATGCTGAGAGATAAGAAATAGCTGTCTGAAAATAGTATCTCCTTTTTCCATATTATTTAGATAATTGAGAAGTACTGCATGGTTGATGATACTGAAAATAGCAGGGAGACCAACAAGGGCAGTGCCACTGTCATAAAACATGAGTCAGTTGCCAAGCATCTGGATTTTTATCATGTAATCATGGGGATAGAATAGAATAGAATAGAATAGAATAGAATAGAACAGAACAGAATTCTTTATTGGCGAGGTGTGATTGGACACACAAGGAATTTGTCTTGGTACAAATGCTCTCAGTGTACATAAAAGAAAAGATACATTTGTCAANTTTATTGGCGAGGTGTGATTGGACACACAAGGAATTTGTCTTGGTACAAATGCTCTCAGTGTACATAAAAGAAAAGATACATTTGTCAAGAAACATAAGGTACAACACTTAACAATAGTCATAGGGTACAATAAGCAATCAAATCATACTAGGAAATAGCCAATATAAATCGTAAGAATACAAGTGACAAAGTTACAGTCATACAGTCACAAGTGGAAGGGGATTGGTGATAAGGAGTGATGAGAAGATTAATAGTAATAGTAGTGAAGACTTTTTAAATAGTTGGACAGTGTTGAGGGAACTATTTGTTTAATAGAGTGATGGCGCTCGGGATGCTGTGTGAAAAATGTCATGTCACTTTTTCCCCATGCTGTTGTAACTTTGAACACTCACTAGTGAACTGTTGTGAATTGAGGACTATTTGTAATCTGCTTCTCCAGAACTATCTATAGTTGAAAAGCCATCACTGTTATGATCTTCTTACCCAATCATCCAACTTTAGAAAAAAAATCAATATTTTTTCTAAATATTGAGACTGTCTCCAAAGGATCCTCTAATGGTCTAATAATTACTGCTTTAACCAATCTCTCAGGTTAGGTTGGTTAGATTAGGTTAGAATATATATATATATATATATATATGTTTCTTGAGGTTTTTCGCGAGTATTGTATGCGGATCTCTGTTATTCGGGTTTTTCTCCCGCGTAGATTGGAAGTAATTCTAGGCAACGTTTCGATGAAGTCTCATTCATCATCTTCAGGCTTGTTTCTTCAGCTCTGTGCTTCTCAGAGTAATGTGAGCTTGCAGCTGCTTCTTCTTTTAAACTGCTAGTGGGGGTGTGACTTGATTGGGTGGGGATTTGGCTGTGTTCTGATTGGTAGGGGGGTTGGCTGTGTTCTGATTGGCTTGGGGTGTGTTCCTGCTTTAGGTGGGGGCCTGGCCTGTCGCTAGCGTTAGTCTTAGTTGCTTGGGGGATTTGAGCGCTGGTGAGCGTGTGATCTGGTTGTTTAGCTTCGTGTTTCGTTGTCGTGCACATCTTCATTGGTGGGTGTCAGTTTGCTTCTTGTATTGGTTCAGAGAGGGTTTGAAGTGGGTGTGCGTGCAGCTGCATAGGCTTTCTGGTCGTGGTCGTGTTGCCTCTTTTCTGGTGTGGGTTGAGTCTTTTTTCTGCGTGGAAGTGTGGTGGTAGCATCTTGTTTGTTTTTGCGCTTGTGGTGTGGGTTCTGGTGTCATTCTTCCATGTTAGGTACTCGTTTATTAATGAGGGCAGGTCGTTCCAAATGGTTGGTAGGGGAGTATCATCTCATTTATTTCAGCTGTGTGCGTTTTTTCTATCTCTATGGCTTCTCTGATTATTCGTTGTTGAAGTGTTCGGTTTTGGTGGATGTTCTGGTATTTTTAAAGTCAATTTCATGTCCTGTGGCTTTTTGAGGTGTTGGCCAGGAAGAGGTCAGTTCTTCTTTCTGGATTGAGTTTTTGTGTTCTTCAATGCCGGTGCACTATTCTTCTGTTAGTTTGTCCTATGTATGTAGTGGCAGGCAGTGCAAGGGATTTCGTATACTCCTTGGTTTTCTAACTCGATTTTTGTCTTTGGGTTTCTTAGGATGGTGGATATTTTTCTGTTTGTGCAGAATGCTGTTTTAATGTTGTGTTTTTGGAGGATCTTGCTGATTTTGTCTGTAGTGCCTTTTATATAATGGAGGAGGGCTTTGCCATTCTCTGTTCTCTGTCTTGGCTTTTGGTTGGGGTTTCTTTTTGGATTAGGTGGTAATCTTTTTTGGGAATCCATTGGCTGTAAGTACATTTAGTGAGAGTGGTGTAGTTCGGTTTTAAGTGTTTGTTCATCGGCTAAGCATTTTGTTTCTGGAGATGAGTGTCTTGGGCTACGGAATTTGATCTTTGCTGGGTGGTGGTGTGAGAGTGCATGTAGATAGCGTTTGTATGGTGTTTTCTTCTGGTAGATGGTGTGTCTAGGGAGCACATTGGTTTTTTTATATAGTATTGTTTTTTTTAAGCTCTCGCCGGGTACTTATTTGTTGCTGTTTTAGCTTCCTTCGGGTATTAATCCCACGTCATTGTATTCTTGTGTAAAGTTGTATGCTCATTTGTATAGTTCTGTTAAAGTTGTAGCAATGTTTCAGCAGAATCTCATCTGCCATCATCAGGCTTCTGTATGGAAGTGTGTCTTCCATGGAAGTGTGACTTCCATACAGAAGCCTGATGATGGCAGATGAGATTCTGCTGAAACGTTGCTACAACTTAACAGAACTACAATGAGCTTGACATTGCAAATACAATATAGGTGCATGTGTATGTGTGTGACTGTTAATGGACTTTTTCACCCATTGCATTGCTTCTGAACACTAACTGACATATCCCTAAACTAACAGGTTGTTATTAACTATTATGGAATAGTTATGGAAGTTGGAAACATGAGATGTTTAGCTGTTTCTTTCATACTTATTTTAAACATAATTAGATTCCTTATTATGCAGAGTCTTGGTTAATTAAATCAATTGGCTATATTGATCTACAAATATTGAACTCTAAAATGTACACAGAGAAGTTAGCTTGCTTCTTTGCTACCAGTACAATAAGTTTTGTTGTATACAGATAAAACCATGCACCTTTCATCTCTAAAGGTAACAGTCTAAGGATGTAAGCCTCAAAAATCTCAAGATGGATCAGTAGAGCCTAAGAATTACTCATTATACTACGAATATCTATTAATGTCAATGCTTGAAAAGATAACAGAGCTGATATTAAAATGACTTCAAAGCAGGCCTATAGTTAGACACTCTATGTTGTTAAAACAACATGAAATGAAAGGGTGCTCAAGACAAGTGATTTAATAATGTGATGAATGATCTATTCTGACAGGGGGAAATAACAATAGCATTAATAAGTGATGTTACTACATTCTTATTTAGCAAAGGACTGTGCTTCACTTTCTACTGCGTCAAAAAAAATCTGTTCCACATTTGACCAATGAACGAAAAATCATGATGAGGCTTAGCTGGTCAACATCAGCAGCTGCCATCACTGTATAAAGTATCTGTTAGTATGAATTCAGTGAAAGAAAAATTCAACAACAGCAGCAATCTGTTCTCATCAAAGAGCACTTCAAGCCGCTGATGATGAAAAATTGGAAACATGGTTATAGATGGCTGCAAAATCAGAAACGCTGCTACAAGACGTTTTGATGTGTGACTGAATATCTAGATAGTAACCTCTTTGGTATTGTTCTGTGTATCAAGTGAAGAAGATACTCATGATGGCTAACAATAAAACAAATACAAGGAAAATAATAAGCATTAAAGCCTACACAAACACACACACATGCCAAAACACACCTAGGAGGAGTAACAATACCTACCAGATTAAAACTACTTATCAGTAGTTTTTCTAATAAAAAGGAAAACTGGGATCTCTCCCAAAGTTTTGGCAAATTTACATGGAAGAATATTTTTCAAATAGATTAATAAAAAGTCACTTAGACTTTGTAGGTTACAACTACATTTTGAATTGTACCTGGAAATAAACCAACACTTAGAAAAAACTGTTGCACAATGAGATATTTTTCCTACAATCTTTCCTGGTCAATTAAGTATATCTGTGAATAGTTTGATATATATAAGCTAAGAAACATTGAATCCTTTGTCTAGACTAGAACATCAATTAGGAGTTTCCATTACTACATTGTGAGATCACTACTGCATGAAGACAGAACTATTTTTCATGGATTCAGGTCAAATCTGATTCCATAAAGATCCAGCCTCATCTCATCCCAGCAACCCAGGTGAATTACTGATATCAAAAGCTGTTAAGAATTCCAGAAGAATAATCAGAAATATCTTGACCAATATTGTTTGCTGTACGGAATGTAACCAGCATGATTCTACCAATATATCTTACAGCTTAGTCTAAAGCCTATCTGAACTAATATTTTTACAATCATCTGGAGCTAAAGCAATGTTTCTTATTCCAAAGCCTTGGAGAAGAATGACAATTACAGAATGTAGAAAAAGGTAGCCATGCACTTGCATGCTGGTCCCAAGACAGAATAAAGGGGAAGGATTGAAGTATACGTCTCATGCTCCAGACACAGTTGCTGAGGAGTCAAGTAGATTGTAACAACCTAGTCCAATTCAGTCCTCAATGTCAAAACATATCCAGTTGCCAATTGCAATTCAAATTATGAAGTGCCTGAGTCTCAAATCTTATCCTCTCCTCTCCTCTCCCATCCTGTCCACTCCTGCCCTGCCCCATCCTGCCCTGCAATGCTGATAACTTTAAGTAGAAAGGTCCCATTGTGTTGCACTGATTGTATATTTGTTTCCAGGTAAACTTTATATAGAGTCCTGTCATTTGAAGTTTTTACTTTGCTCATAACTGGACAAGATTAAAAGCATTCTGGAATTTTCCTACTTCCTTATTTTTTTAGCTATTTGATTCTGTGATACTGTGACCTTTTGCTTTTTGGATGTAATTGATTATGAAAGAAAAGTCATCACAGTAATATCATCACAGTAATATCATAAACAGATGAAAGTTGTTTCCCCAAAAAAGGGCAAGGAAAAGAGAGGCTTTGTTTCAAGCACATTCTAAAATGAAATACAAAAGGAAAAAGGACTTTCTTTAATGCTTCATAAATACAACTCAATGTTTATGTCAAAGAAGCTTTTCAATCTGCCAGCCGATTGCTTTTTTTCCTTTTCTTTCTAATAGATAAAAGGCATTTACTTAAAATCACGATGCATATGAGGATCTCTTTCCATTATGCCTTTATTTCAGGCTTCACTGTCAAAGCTGAGAGAGAACAGAGATATTGCACTCATTAAAAGAAATTATTCAGTTCCAACCAGTGTATCATCAACACGTTCCTACATGTACATTCTAAATGGTAGGAATATTCAAAATATCTTTATTTCATGTTCCTGCTTTAGGATTTATTCATGATAAGTTCATAGTTGTTGAGCTAACAATAAATTACAATATGTTAATTAATAATGGCAGAGTACTTTTTAAAAATTTTAAAAAGTATTAATCTCTAACATTATATTAACAAACTTATGAATGCTCAAAATAGGCAATTTTGGGACATGTTCATCTTCAGGGCCTAATTGATTTCTCCTGCATTTTATTCATCCAATGTAGTAAGTTTGATGGGCATATTTTTGCATTTGTTCTTTGGAATGTTCAATAAAGATAAAGAAAATTGTGTGTTTTAAAACCATATAAAATACATCCCTTGAAAGTATAGAAAGGAATGGGAAGTATAATGAATATTCCTGATATAAACTAGATTTAGTTAATTTTTCTTTTCTTCCATTCTTATCTTACATTTTTATTTTGCTTATTTCACCTATGTTTTGCATAACATTGCTTTTACTGAAAGGAAATATGATGATGGATACATATGGATGTACCGTATATACTCGCATATAAGCCGATCTCGCATATAAGCCGACCCTTTAAAAACTGCCCCAAAATGAGGATTTTTGAAAAAAGTCGCATATAAGCCGACCCCCAAATACCATGGTGAACGCTTTTTTTTTTTNACTGCCCGCGAAGGTGATGAGAGTCTTGGCTCTCATCGCACGAAGTCGGGCAGCCAGATTTATTCGCGTATAAGCCGACCCCCAAATTTGGGGGAAAAAAAAAGCGTTCTAAAGTCGGCTTATATGCGAGTATATACAGTATTTATGTATGCTTTTTTCCGCAAATAATCGTTTAAAAAAGAGCAGCTCCAATGGTTTTGTTTTCTCTGTCAGCTACTTCTCTAGGATCTCATTTCACTTGTCTTCCATGCTTGTTCAGAAATTTTTATTCTTCTTCTTTGTCTAGTTTAATACATCAAATCTAACTTGAACAAAGATTCAGAATACTTGAATATATCCAAATCTTTTTTCCAATTTAGAATTCCATTATGCCCCTCTTCTTCTCTGTATTAATTTCTTAAGGTTAACTGTACTAATTATCTTTTCTAGAGTAACTGGAAGAGTGGATTATTGCTATAAGAAACCAGATTGAAACTCTTGAGTTCTGTATCATTTTAGCAAATCTATTTATCAGCAGTGTAGTGAAAATAGAGGAGGAGGAGGGGGAGTTGATCTTGAATGCTTGAAAAGGATTTGACAGCCAAAAATATCAAATCCAGTCACAACTATTTGAAAGACTCTGTGTAAAGATCAAATGATGGTGATGGTGATAATAATGCAACAAAGATAACTCAAATGCAGAGCAACTCTGATGAAAAACCCAAGTGTGGGATCTCAATAATTCCTGGATTAACTATCACTTGGGGTGCATTCTGCCCTGAGTTCTACATATCATTTAATTATATTTTATTAATTAAATATTTTAATTGTCAGAATGGTCCAAATATATAAGCCTTTCCATACATATTTATTTTTGATAGAGATAAATGGTAATGATGAATAGCTATATGGATTCAAACATTTATTCATGGTATAGGATAGTTAGCACCAACATTTTCCCTCTAACCAAAAGATTATAATTTCCCCAACTTCACAAATTTTTCAAAAGTCAGTCTTCAGTTCCCAGCTAAGATTACAAGTATAATAGCTGATAATAGCCTGGCAATGTTATCCTGTTGAAGGCATCATTTTTCTCTATTATGTATTATTAGTTTTTTAAAAAAACTATTTTTACTAACAGATACTCTTTGTTATGTGCTTTGAAAAATGTAAATATTTGTGTAAATGTCAAATTAAAGTTGAAAGAAAACTGATAAAAGCCATTACTCAAAAGGCTTGAGCCTAGTTAAGCCAAAGTGCTCAGGCTGGCTGCTCGCTATTACAGCAAACAAATACATACAGGGCAGGTCCCATGCATCTTCCTTTTCTCCATTCATTGTGAGCTATATCTGTGATTTTTCTCTCTTGTTAATTTGTTTTCTCTGTACTATCACACTTAACAAAAAGATTTGGCAAAATCATCCAAAAAGTAACAAAAATGTACATCTCTCCATTTAAGCAGAAAAATCTTGAACTTATTTTAAAAAAAATGAGGCTGGAGGCTAAAATAACCACAATTACAAGTAATGACACAGAACTTCAAAATAAACAAACACAGCTGGCTATGAAGGACATCTGTGGCTACAAAAACTGGCAAAACTGCTGTGTTAGAGCAGCTGCTTGAATGCATGTATAATTAAAAGTGTTTTTGTGTTACAAAGGCTGGCAAAAACTCCTCTATTTTGTTAAAAAAAGAAAACACTTTAGGTGTTTTTGTGAAGTAAATGCACATGCTTCTTAAAAATTAGTATGTTTCCTATTTACTACAGGCTACGTCTTTTATTGTAGACAATTTCATCTCACCTGGGGCTGATGAATACAAAGGTACACAGGTAAATGTTCAAATGTATCAAACTGTTACATTTCAAAATTAAATCTATTTCAAGATTTAAGAGCCTGTTATTTCACTGCTTTTGCTTTTATCCTAGATCACTAAGGATTTCTTTTGTTCACAGAAAAGTACAGCAAGTTTAAAAGAGACGAGGAAAGAAGAAAATATCACATCCCACTCTTTTTCGAAAAGTTAAAAGAACCTCAGTTTCTAACGTTCATACTTAACTTAAATGCTCATAGTTCTATTCATTAATTGCTTGTGTTTTTCTGTGTTAATTCAGCAAATTTTACTTCTTTCAGTATTGTAGAAAGTTAGCACCTACCCTCCTCCTAGAACCGTGATGGTGAACCTATGGCATGTGTGCCTCAAGTGTCAAACAGAGCCATTTGTGCAGGCATGCGAGCCCCAGCCAAACTTACCTGCACTGTGCATATGTGCGCCTCCCAGCTGATTTTCAGCCTGTTTTCGTCCTCCTGGAGGCTCGAGGGAAGCTTCTACAGCCTTGAGAGGCCAAAAAACGGGCCTTTCAGAAATACTGCAAGGACCAAAATGGGCCCGTTTTCAGCCTCCCAAGGCTCCAGAGGCTTCCTTCGAGCTGCTAGGAGGGCAAAAATGGCTTCATATGGGCCAAAAATTAGCTGGGAGGCACGCACAGTGTAGGTAAGGGGGCAGGGTGGGAGTGGTGTGTGCGCATGTGCAGGGGGGCTGGGTGCATTTCATTGTGGGTGCCAACATGCGTGCGCACACATTATTGGCACACCACAACAAAAAGTTTCACCATCACTGTCCTAAAAAAATGAAATATTTTGAGGAATACTTTAAAAGACAGGATAAAATATTTCTCCTAAAAGAGAAATAAAAATCTTAAGGGAGACAGAAACTCAGAGCTTCAGCTCCCTACCCCCAGCAGATTTTTGGTGCCCATTAAGAAAGCCAATCTACAGGACAAAAGTCCTTCAGCTTTAGGGTGATGGGATTAAGGCATGACCCTCCAGTACATAATAGGATTAACCCACTAACAGCAGAGCTCACTAAGTTATACAATTTCCTAAGGACATTGCATCAGCCAAACTTCAACCAAGCTTGGCTCAGACAAACTACTAGGATTTGTACATGGCACCATGGGAACCAATGGAATACATGTTCTTGCACAGGAACAGGAAGCTCAAGTGATTGAACAACAACATATGACATGGATACTAACAGAAAAGAAAGTCTGGGGAAAATACAGATTTTTAAAAGTTAGCATTTTTAGGATAAAACCATTCACTTACGTGAAATGCCTGTACAATGCATCTCTAAACACAAGTTACTTCCTAAAAATATTTTCTATGTGACTATATAACATTACGTGATTTATTTTCTAGTGCTTAAAAGGTTTTAATGGATACCAATTCATGAAGCTGTTACAGAAGTGTTATATAAAAGTTAAAGTTTGGAGCCATTTATATTATTGAAACGTTCCTAGTACATATAAACCAAATGTAATATAATCCAGTAAATGTCCAAAAGAAAGTAGTTACTAAAAATTCTTTTTGTTAAACTGCACTTATCCCTGACTAAAAAGTAATGATAATGCATAACAAAGTGCAGCATTTACAACATTTATTTTTAAAATGTAAGATTCCATTTCTAATGGAACATAATTGAAACAAATAAACATTTACACTACTAGTAGACAGCATAAGGAATGACAAGTGAGACTATGAGACATTGGAAATGTTATTAAGAGGAAGTACACTGAAAGTAGGATTTGCTTTTCAAAAGCATACATTAAAGAGGACTACATTATATTTTCTTTTTGGTAATCCTTAGAGAAATACTGAAATTTAACAGGAAGAAATGTAAAGTTCTGAAATGTAAAGAACTCTGAAAGGGCACAACCTGGTTTGGCACTAGCAAATGTGGAATAAATCTGGAGGTTAATTACAACTTAAACATGAACCACAATGTGATGCAGCTGTTACAAAGGTAAATGTTCTCTTAGGAAACATTAACAAGAACATTCAGAACAATAAGACAGTGAGAACAATCAACCAGTGAAACAGTTTGCCTTCAGAAGTTTTGGGTGCGTTTAAAAAAAGACTAGTCAACCACTTGTCTTGAATGGTATAGGGTCTCCTGTTTGAGCAGGGGGTTGGACTAGAAAACCTCCAAGGTCCTCCCAACTCTGTTACTCTATTATGGAGTCCAGATCATGGGAAGCAATTGTTCTACTGGTCTTTGTTATTTGTCATAGTCACTCACTACAGTGGGTGATGGTGATGATGGAACACTATCTAGTTCTAAGCAACACAAATGAAAAGTGTAGTGAAAAATTGGAACAAATTCAGAGAACAGTCAAGATGGTAAGGGACTGAAAAACAAGCCCAATGAGTAATAGCTACAGTAAAGCATCTAAGTGTTTAGACTACAGGCTATGGAAAAACATGTTTATTTTCAAATATCAAAAGATTCAAATGTCAAATATCAAAATATAGTAGAGTAGGTAGTAGTCATATAGTAGAAGATGTGGACTTATTATCTCTTGCCCCAGAACCCAAATCAAAACTTAAAACTACAAGTGTGTAGATTCAAGCTCAGGAACAACTTTCTGACCCTACTCTATTAATCAGTGGAACAGGATGACAGACAAAGGAGTGAGTTCTTGTTCAAAGAGACTGGATCCTTCAGAGATGCTCTATTGGATCTTGTACTGGGCAAAGGGTTGGATTAGATGTCCTCTAGAGTCTCTTCCATCTCTATGAATCTGAGATTCTATGAAAGTATACTTGAAGCAGAAAAATTGTTCCAGAATTTATTTGTATTCTGCCTTTCTTACTTTGACAAATAACTCAAGGTGGTGAACCTATTCAACACACCTTCCTCCTCCTCTTTTCTCCACAACAACCCTGTGAGGTAGGTTGAGCTGAGAGAGAGTGACTCGCTCAAAGTCACCCAGTTAGCTTTCATGGCTAACACTAGAATATATGATCTCCTGCTTTCTAATCTGGTGCCTTACCCACTAGACCAAACTAGCTTTGATATTACTGTAAGTATTTAGCTGTTAAACCTGGACAATCCACATCATATTATAATTGAAAGTACAGTATCTCCTTTTAACACAACCAGACAAAGTCAAAGCTCTGGCAACAGGGAGATAATTAAAACCTTACTCTCTTAGTTTGTTGGGTCTCATGTGTAATAATTTTTAACCAGAGCAAGCTCTGAAAAAAATGGACTTCCCTACTTGTAGTCTATAAAAGTATAACTATTAAAAGTGTAAATGTGCTTTTTCAGCATGTCTAACTATCCAGGAAGCAACACCCAATTAGCATCATATTTCATATTTACGCCACTAAGCAAGGCAATAAATTTTTGTTGTTATTCTGTTGGCAATTACTGTTGTGACACATGTTCAGAAGCAATTCTGAGAATATAAAAAACACATAGCTGCCAAAGGGCTATCCACTGTTTTCCAGTTATTAAGTTCAGATGCTCTTTGTATATATGTATAAATATTCCTTCTCTCTCTCTCCCTCTCCCTCCCCCCCCTCTCTCTCTGTCTCTCCTCCCCCCCCCTCCTTCTGTGCATGTATGGAGAGAGAGNTCCCCCCCCTCTCTCTCTGTCTCTCCTCCCCCCCCTCCTTCTGTGCATGTATGGAGAGAGAGAGAGTACATATTAGTTGGGTAAAAACCCAGAAATATTTTCATAAGGAATTACCAGATTTTAAATGGATCATTCATATTAATATATGGGAATAATTCTTATTTGAGCACAAGAACATTTATTTTTCTGACTTTTCATTTCAAAGACAAGTGTTTTTGATGAATTTAATCATAAATTGTGAAGTATAATACAGGGAATTATCTGAAATATGGAAACTCCAAGCAAACAATTGTGAGCATGGGGTATCAAACCAGCCTTACTCAGACAACTGTTTAGCATGTCAATTTATTCTGATTCATCATCTTTATAGCATTCTTAGCTTGCAGGAGATATAGTATTCTTAGCTTGCCCATTATTTATACAGAGCATATATAAAATTTAAATATTTTATCTGTTAGAATTAGACAAAACAGTAGCTTTTCAAAACCATATCTGATACCTGGGAAATATGGTTCCTAACTCAAGTTCACATCCCTTTGTGAAACCTGAAAAAGAACAGGTGTGGGGAAAAGGAAAGGCAACTCTAATATTAGGGCAACAAAGCCCCTACTTATCCACCCAAATCCTTTTGCTAGTAATTGAGTATCTAAGACACGGAACTGTTATATTGCATAACTGAATCTGTATCCCAATATTCAATACTTGGATCCTACTTTTAGATAATGTACAGTCTTGGCTTTGTTTCATCTCACCACAATTACATAAAGTAGAAAAGACAGTCTAAGTCAAGGGTGTCAAATTCAAGGCCCAGGGGGCTGGATCTGGTCCATGGGGTGTTTAGATCTGGCCCACAGGACCAACCTGGAAATAGCAAAGGACTGGCCCAAGGTGCCTCTGCCAGTGAAAACAGAGCTCAGGAGGGCCACGGGCAGCCCTCCTAAGCACTGTTTTTGCTGGCAGAGGGTTGCAGGAGACTGTCGCAGCCAAAAATGGAACTCAGGGGCCGGTTTTCACTGGCAGAGCGCTCAGGCCTCCAAAGGTGCCCCCAACACAAGTGACATTGAACTGGTCATGATCACCCTGGACCCCCAAGGTCAAACAGAACCCTGATGCAGCCCTCAATGAAATCAAGTTTGACACCCCTGCTCTAAGTAAATGACAAACATCTCTAGATCAGGGATCCCCAACCCCTGGTCAATGGACCAGCACTGGTTCCGTGAAATGTCAGCAACTGGGCCACGCAAACAAGCGAATCCCCATCCACAGATGCAGGCAGCATGCAAAACCACGCCCCCTCTGGTCTGCGGAAAGACCTTTCTCCACAGAACCGGTCCCTGGTGCCCAAAATGTTGGGGGCCATTGCTCTATATGGGATGCTTAACTAGATACCACTGAACAGGGATGCTGTGGAAGCAGATTTCCTGCATTGATAAGAGATTATATTGGAGAACCTTTGAGCTTTTCCTACTCTATTCACATTAATCTGGATGTTTTAAGTGTTTTTATTGTTTTAAATTGTTCTTAGTATTTTTAATTGTAATATAATATGCTTTTGTGAGCCACTCAAAGTCATTGACTGAGATGGGCAGCTACAGAAATTGTAGATAAAAATAAATTAGTAAATCTTTTTTAAAAATTGAACAAAGATAGTATATTTTACCTGGGATCCCTAAAGTATAGATCAACTCAAAGAACAGTGATGGAAGTAGATGGATAGCTTAATTAACTCTTCTTGGCTTTTCAAGAGCATATATGGACCTTTTCTCAAAACTAAATATATAACTTAACATCCTTTGCATTTCCTTGTCAATAGAGCAAGCATGAAAGTATCAACTTCAACATCTTTCAGATGCCATTATTTTAAAAACACTATTATTTGAGGAAGTAAATTCAGGTATTACTGGTTAATATGGGAGGAAAAAAGCCTCAAACATTAAATGATTGAACTTTCAGAAATCTCATCTTCAATTTTGGAGGAAGGGAAAGGGAAGATGCCCCTGGCAGAATTCTTCTATGCGACATTTCATCTACAAGTAAAGTGCCTCCTGCAGATTTGAAAGGTCCAGAAAATGAACTCTGAAAGAAAATGCTAAGCCTTCAACACCATAGTGCTAGTGGAAAGTACTAAAATAAACAGAATGATTTGTTGGTGCCAGGAAAAAAGAAGTTAATATTATAGGTATTTTTCAAGATGTGTTTTATTATATTGGGATAATAATAATCTTCTGGACAGTGGACCTGCTGATTTCTGGCACACATCAAGCTTGTCAGAATAATTTTACAACATTGCAAACAGCAGGCATGGTAGACAATAGCAAAATACGAAGGAAATTTTCTTCCTGTGTAGCAAGTCTTCCCAGTTTTTCTCAAATACCTCAAAATACAGAAGCACAACATGCCATTTTATTGGATCAATAATAAATATATATACTTTTAAGTAACACAGGAGTTAGAATAAGAGACACAATGAAAAGGGGAATATATGTCAATGGAGTAGTGGGAAAGCAGCTGCTATAACTTTATTCTGTGATCCAAAACATAGAATTGTCTTTTTTAGGCCCAGCTGCCTTCCTAAGTATATCCAGCTGATGACCCTCTGCCCTTTTTATGTTAGTGATTTATAGGTGATATGTTAAATTAGTAGTGGCAATAGCCTCAGACAAGGTAATTGGAGGTCTGAGAGACAGAAAACAACGATACTACTGTTATAATCGAGAGTGGCAAGTTCCACCTAATTATCTGATTACAATTGTTCAGTGGTGATATTCGACCGGTTCTGCCCAGTTCTGGAGAACTGGTAGCAGTGATGAGCATTGGAGACCGAACCAGTTCTCTTTGCTGCTCTGTGTTTGGCCCACCCGCCTGTACGGGCTCCCATACTCACTTTTATGGCCAGAATTCAAAGTGCAGCTGCTTTGCGAGGCACAGAAAAGCGCCATGCAGCAGCTGCTGCAGTGACCAGCATCGTGCAGGCTTGCAGAAGGCAAGTTAGAATGCCTCTGCGCCTGCGCAAAGTGTGTGTTTGGCGTACACGTGCACACAAAGTGTGCACGTGTGCAAAGTGCGGCCACCAAGCCATGCCCACTGAACCAGTAGCAACTTTAGTTAAATACCACCACTGCTAACTGTTGTATCCATAGATATATAGGATCTTTGGGTCTTGCCTCTTGATGACTACATGGACAAATCCATGAAGTTTTCTTGGCAACATTTTCCAGAAATGGTTGATGAGAGTGATTTGCCCAAGGTCATGGTTTCCATGATTGAAGTAAGAATATAACTTGGATTTCCTCCCTCCTACCCCACTGCCTTAGCCATTAGATCAAACTGGCTCTCTAAAAATATAAATAGTTGAACTGTATCATTAAATGTGAACTCTACTTTCACTACATGAAAGTAATTCAGGGTTACAGACTGAATTATTGACTTGTCCAGATTTATAAATAATGTGATTAAAGTTACTACCTCTCAAAATGATGTTAATGATGGACACGTAACTATTATGTGAACTTTTTTTCACATAAGGAAAAGTATAACTGCTCCAAACTTTTGTAATCTTTCCTTGATTCAATCATCTGGAGTAATTTTTTTCTTACCAAATGAACTGGACAAGTGGTTATTTAAATCTTCCAGGAATGGTTTGTCTAGAGCCTACAGCTAATCTTTACTTGCCAGAGGCAACTTAAGCAATAGCTATCTACAAACTGTAATGAAGAAAAATGAAACCTGTAGAACTTTACAAACTGTTTTGTAATTCTAATATAAATAATGCAAATAATTTTGTTGTTAATTCCAAGCACATAGTCTAGTTACCACAATACTGTTGTTACTCTGACCAAGATCTTCTGTTCCAGATTATACAAAATATTGGTAACTAGACTTAGTCTAAAAATTTTTTTAAATGGCCAATGGCCATATATGAAGATAGTTGGATGACCATGGGCCAGTCCCTATCTACAAGCCTTAGGTATCAAATTTGGAAGCATATTAGAACCAGAAGTATCCACACTGCCACATTCTTGTGCATGAGCAATTAGGAGGGGAGATTTCATGGAGCATATGTAGTTAAACATAATAGCATTCTTCTTTACGGTTAAGGTCATGTTATTTCTGCACCTTGATGAGGGGTAGTTTAAGGGATGTCTCAAGTTGGGGTGGATGGGGATTGGGGCATGTGATGGAATGATGGGTGCTGGGGATGGACTTGTACTTTTTTAATTATTGAAGGAAAATCCAGAACTCTCAGATTTGGGTTTTCCCAGATGTGTCAGTAAGACCTTTCCAATAAAAGGAAACTTTGAGAAAATGCCTGCCTTGGAGTTTTTGATTGGAGTTTGGTTTTGCTGGAACACTGACACTAGGAAGAGGCCACTTCCAGAAATGTTGCCAAGGAAGCTGCAGGGACTTATCTAATGATTTGTCAGAAGTGTAGATTGGTACAATGGTGTATAATGGTGCGTGCACACACACACACATGCACACAAACACCTGATAATTGCATTTATTTTTAGTTCTACTATAATTGATAACTGATGTTTTAAATAGGCATTTGAGAAACAATCCTTCCAGGCCTTCTATGGCTATTCTTACAGTTTAAGCTACAACCAATAAATAAAATAGATAATTAATATTATTTTGCCAAAACATTTCCAAATGACAAATATACCACTTTGTCTTTGAAAAGTCAGAATGTATCCCTCTAATTAAGACTGTAAAAAGGATGTTGAATAGGTTTCCTTTTTTAAAAAAAAAGTATTTTTGTTTCTGACCTGTTATACATCAATCACAGTTTTGAATTCTTCTTCTTAAATACATTAAATACCTACATATGACTGTACAGGATTGTTTGAATCTAAAATTATTTCTTCAACATGTTAAAAGTACAAAATGAAGTGTAAATCAGAGATGCTATATGTCAGTATTTCTTTTTCCGAAGTGCTATGCATGATTAGAGATATCTACCTTGGGATGGAAGATGGAGAGAGCTAAAAAAATTTTATGAAGAAGTTTAAAATTTATACTACATAATACCTTTTGGAATAAAGTGCTTTATTAGCCTTTCATCACTGAAGATTTGCATCTGATCCAAATCAGCATTCCATCCAGGCACCTGCTGTCAATTTCCATAGATGCTTTATTATCCAGCCTTGCTACAGGTTCCAGATGTCAACAAGTGAAATATATTTAGTTGTCAAACATCTACTCCAGGGAGAGCATTTCTAAACTACTTTGAGAACTAGCTAGCTAGCCAACCAAAATCAACAAAAAATGTTTTACAGCTGTTTTGAAGCTAATTTTCAAACGTAAAATAAACTCTGCAAACACCTGAACTTCAGGAATACTTAACAATTGTAATGCAATCTACAGTACAGTAGTTTGTGTAAACCAGGAGCAGGCTGCACCAGTTTGCCTCTAGATACATGATGTCAAGCAAACTTCATGTTCCATTTGACTTTTTAAAGGATTATTTAAATTAATTAAGAAATTGACAACTGCCAACTACCAGTCTCTAAAGTGCTATTTATTCACAGCAGTGCTATGAACCAAAATAAAATCCCATAGATAGTGGAGAACATCTTCTGGTATGTGGATGCTTTGTGACATGGAAATTCTTTCATAGCATTCTTTGTGTATATGTATGTCTAAAACATGGTTTCAAAACCCTGGTCCTATAAGGTTGCCTATCCCTCATGCATCACAATCAAAGATACATACATATTATTGCTATAGTACTTTTTGTTTTCCTGAAATATAAAACAAAGCCCTTATTTATTTATAATACCACCACTGTAACTGCAAACCCACTGATATTATTCCAAATTGCTAGCAATTATTAGCAGCAATTACATTGACACTAACTTGGATAACATGGGATTTACAAAAAACAAAACAAAACAGGGAGGATCTTAGTGCAATTGTTCATGATAAAACACCCTCACCAATCAAGAAATACTCTGCTTAAGCAGAAATGCTTAACATTTCAAATTACAGATAGTCCTTTACTTGCACCCACAATCAAGATTGGAAAATTGGTTATTAAGTGGTACATGAGGCATCACATTATTGCACCTGATTTTTACAACCTTTTTTGCCAAGGTTATTAAGGAAATACCATGGTTAAGCGAAACATCATATAGCTTGTGACCTTGTGACCTTCCCTGCTGGCTGCCCCATTAACATTACTTGCTAATTTCTCACAAATCCAGTATTTTTCTAACATTTCAAATAGAAACAGAATGGAGCTTCTCAGAACCACACCTTCACTTATAGATCGCTCTGTGGTTTAAGAATAATCTCACTGGTTTAATGCATTCTGACAGAGTAAGGTAACCCATACCTATTTTGACATGACTTTTGGACTTCCTCTTTCTCACCCCACCCCAATTTGGATATGCATCCAGAAAGCATTTAAATAAGACAAAGGTCATTAAAATGCAAAATATCTTGTCATGACAGATTGATGAGTTAAATTACATTGAGATTTCTTTCTACCCTGATAAATATCTTTCTGAACTTAGACACTACTGTGTAACATACCGTGCAGGGCATCGTTGCTAATCCTTTTACCATCAAGCAGCAGCAGCAGCAACAACAACAACAACAACAACAACAATAAATGTCTTTCTTGTTACAAGTACCTATGATTTTCTGTAACTGCTAGGATGAGATAGATTGAAATTGGAAGACAGATCGGTTGACACACTGGACAACTGTGTGATATCCGAAAACTACATGGGGTAACTTCAAAAGAGAGAAAAGAAATCTCAGAGCAGGTCCCATGTCAGGCCATCAATTACAATGCTGTCATATTAATGGCTAAGAGGAGGCAGGGAAGAGATGACAATAGGTGCATTTGTCTTGCCACTGCTCTGGAAAAGAAGCACCTGTATCCCAGTGCACTCTGTCTCTTGCTGTCCCCAGTGCCTCTGATGGTGTGAATGTTATCTATCTGACATCCCTTCCTGCTGAAAGGCACCTTGACTACAGCTAATGGCTCTAACAGAGACAAAATGTGGCTTTCTTTCTTTTCCACTCATCCAGGTGTTTTATTATGATGTTCAGATCATAGGTAACCAGGATTCTGCTTGGTAAGAAAGTGCAACTGGAATCATAGTGTTTATGAAATAGTGGAATCAACATGTTTATTATAAAAAAATGTTAAAAATACATTCCACGTTCAGAATACAAATTAGCCTAGCTAATTTATCAGGTGTTTTGAAAAAGAGCTTTCTACTGAACAAATGATTGAGTTGATTTATTTCTAAACTTACCACAAAAACTGTCCAAAGATCACTCAATCTTGTGAGTTATGACTTATGACTGTGACAACTTGCAACCATAATTACAAGCTCAATTATAATCATAAATCAAGAACTACCTGTACAGAATGGTAGGTGAAAATGTAATGGGATCTGGAACAAATTACAATGTTCTGCTACCCTTACTTGTGAGAATTCAGCAGGAAAAGTCACAAATGGCGATTCCGTGACAATGAAATGCTGTAGCTGTCGTAACTGTGGGTGTTGCCAAGTACCAAATTGCAAACTGCAGGGATGCTGCAACGGTTGAAACTTAGAGGACCGGTTGTAAGTTCCCTTTAGCACTGTCATAATTTTGAACCATGCTGAATGAGGGTTTGTGAGTTGTGTATTAGATAGGCCAATCAAGAAAATTGAACAAACAATTTCACAGACTTGCTTAATATGATAAAAACAGCTATACTGCCATGGCCTCAGAACCAAGTCTGAGACCCAAGTGGACCAGATTGCATTATGCATTGCACTCACTGAATCCAACACTGATACCCTCCCAGGTTTCTCATCAGTCAGCAATTATCCTTCTGTAGCCAATACATGTGACAAGAAGCAAAGTAAATCCCCTGGTCTGAAAATCCTGCACCCCCTCAAACGAAATGCTTCACAAGCAAGCAGTAAGATGCTAACTCTGCAAGCAAGCCTGATGCCTCATTATTAGCAACTGAAAGCAAGGAAAGCCTGAGCTATGCACAACTGGAAGGGAGAAGATTTAAATTGTGCAGGGACTGCCTTCCATTGTTGGAAGCAACTTCAGATCTTGGCTTTGCGCATTCCTACTATTGATTTTGGCAATGTCTAGGGTGTCCCTGACGGAGTCTCTAGTCTTCCCTTGCTACTTTTCAAAACATTCAGTGGCATTTATTTATAGGTTGTCTTCTCTTCAATCTCTAGTAAGCTGTCATGCTCAAACACTCTTTCTCCTTCTTGCCAATAGCTCTTATGTTGCCTCCCCTGCTCGTTTGCTGCTCTCTCTTCAGATAAGTTTTCCTGTTGTCTTCTCAGACCTCACTGCAAATGCTCTGCTCCAAACACTCCAGACTTCCACAATGTGTTTTTTTTTCCTCACTCATCACCTCTATAAGTCTCACCCCCTCTCACAAAAGCCTCCATGTTGCCTCCATGTTGCCTACCAGTTGCATGGGCATTTTCTCCCTTTGCTGAAGCTAGGACGTGGCATACACTGTGAAACTGGGGAACATGCAAAGATGAGTATTAAAAAACTGTTAAGAGGTGGGAAAATGGATTGACTTGACTTCTTATATTTTGAACAATGAAAACTGATTTTAAGTTAATCACAGAGCAACAGAAAGTGAGTAGAATCACTCATCATATTACACAAAACCTGTAAATTTTATCATGGTTTGTTGTGTTTCATAATGTGTAATTTCTCACTTCGCACAGCAGCAATCACTAAAGCATCTGATAAGTTGAAATTTGACAAATAGAAGTAATCATTTGAATCTCTAAAAGAAACAGAACAAAAGAGAGAGAGAGGTTCTGCTATAAAAACATTTTTATACAGTGGCATAGTTGATGAAATTTAGCCGGAGGCTGGATAATTGAACATTAGTCCCCACTGCAAGCAACTCTGAACTCAGCTGCCGAAACATTGCTATAATTTTAAAAGCACAAATATTAAGACGTGGGAAAATACCCAAAGAAACCTAAATACCATACATATAAATACCCGTGAAAACAAGAAAACATATATATGTGTGTGTGTGCGCGTGCACACACACACACACACACACACACCAGTTCTAGCAATCCAGTTGCGCCAGTCAGCAGTTGGGCCTGCCCTTTCCTGTCCTAAATTTCCTGTTTGTAGCTCAGCTGAGGCGCGGCAGAGCAGAAGTGAAATCAGTTCTCTTATAGCCTTCTGTAATACAGCTCTCAGACTGAGGCTGCAAAAATTCCATATGACCACTAGATAATAGCAAAAGTTGGGATTTTCTGTCGAATTTAGCTGCCGTAATAATGATCATAAAGCTTTTTTATGCCCAGATTTCATACACCAGTTTTGTAAAAAATACTTTTGCCCAGGACTATGATCATTATTTCTAGATACTTCAGTCTTCCTATAGCAATAGCAGTTAGACATATATACCACTTTACAACCTTCCCTAGGTGGTTTACAGTTATCATATTCCCGCCAACAATTTGGGTCCTCATTTTACCCACCTCAGAAAGATGGAAGGCTGAGTCAACCTTGAGCCTAGTGAGACCTGAACTATAGTTTCCTATAGCTGGTGCCTTTTGGATCAACTAGGCTATACAACTTAAGCTCTGGCTAGCTCATTTCTCATAATCAGAAGCCCTTGCTTGACCAAAGAATCCAAAATATGGAGGGGGGGGGAATCAAGTCCTGTATCTAAAGCATAAAATTTCTGTCAAAGTTTTACTCCACAATTAATGGCACTTAAAGCACCTGTCACACAGCACCAACGGATGCAAAGAGGATGTAAAACAGAGAGAAACACTTGCCATCCGTTGGTTAATGTGAGCCTTCCAGTTTCTGTACTCACTGCAATCCGTTTTTCATCCTCTCTATCCGTCCAGGCATGCCATCTATTGGACATTATCATTCCACTCAAAAAGGTTTTGAAGCTGCACAAAGCTTTTTGAGGAGCAGAAATGTATCCAACGCGTCCGGTTACTGCGATCCACTACGCATAACGGGGAACATACCGGTTCCACATCCGTTGTCATGCGTTGATGGCATCCTGCTATAGTCCGCTAGGTAATTGTGCTGTGCATGCCGCGCAACTTGCATCCGCTCGCAGTGAAAGACGGACACAGGGAGGAAGCGAAACGGACGGCGGAACTAGGAACGCAGCAGCATTAGTAGCAACGGACGGAGAAAGGATAAGGGATGCAGCTCGCATCAAAGCATTAGAAATGGAAAGAAATGTTGCGTATAAGGGGGACTATCTCGATATTTAGGATGTCTGCAGGATGCCTAGAGGAGCCAAAAGGACACCTAGCGGAAAGACCTATACTTCTCTATAAAAAGGGGGAGGAAGAATCACCTGGATCTCACTTTCAGTCCAGCACCCCGCCAGTGCAAGACGCTCTTCAGCCTTCATCCTGGCTCTTGCTCTTGTCGGCACAGCATCCAGTCGCAATCTCCACCATGGGATCGTGCAGCACACACTCCTTTTGGTAGGCCGCGCGCATCCATTCTAACACAGCAGTGCGAAAGCCATGCTAGGCTCTTTCACTACGGCTGTGTTCAAACGAAGAAAAGGAGGAGGCCAAGAAGTGTCTGGTCCGAAGATGGATCGGCCAGAGAGCAGCAGAGTACGGACTGTATAACAAGCTGATGGATGGGAGGCTGAGGAGAACAAGAGCCCTCTATCGCAATTCGAGACCTTAAATGAGGATGCCCGCCAGCTCGCTGTTTGACGAAGTTGTGGAGCGGCGCTGAGACGCGCAGGTTGACGGCTAAGCATGAAGCAATCGAACTTCCAGCCGCAGGCCTGGAACGCGCTGGAGTCTAAGGTGGCACTTGACGGTCTGCGCGCTACCTGGTCTCGGGACCATGTAGCAGGAAGCTGCCAGTATGGCTGGAGGGTGCCACTCAACACCATCAGCATTGTGGTCAGAGAAGTGGTGCAGGGCCATCATCGAAGAATACAAGGAGGAGCCCTCCAGTGCCGCCTCCACGAAGAAGGCTGGAGAAGAGAAGTTGGCAGAGCAGTGTAATCAGAAGTGAAACTTCCCCCCACAGGTTCCGTTGGAGCCATAGAGTGGCAAGCACGGTGCGGCTGCAAAAGCTCCAGCGAAACTGCAGTGGTGCCACTTTATCACAACTACACAGGGCTTCTTCAAGCATCATCCTCTTCGCGCATGGTCGAATGCTGACTACAATTTCATCGTGACAATTGATGCTTCATGGCAACGCTCATCTTCAAATGCCAGGTATACAACGCCAGTCGCACCTCAAGGAGGGGCTTGGAAACGCACCTCATCGTGGGCTTTCCGCCAGATGCAGACCGCCCTGCCCAATCGACACGCAAGATGTGCCCACTTCATTGTGAGGGATGACGCCTTCTCCTCAGAACCTACCTCATGAAGCCTTACACTTCAGATGCTCACCTGTGGAAGAGAGGATCTTCACTACAGGCTGTCCAGGGCTCAAGACGGGTGGTGGAGAACGGCCTTTTGCATCCTGGCAAAAGGTTCCAGGTCTTATTCTCACCACCATTTGCAGGCATCCGCCCAGAGACCTGAGGAACATTGTGGAAGCTTTGCTGGCATCCTTGCACAATCTGCATGTGGCACAGCCGCTACCTCGCAGTGTTGCAGAACAGGCTCGTGGACCTCCAACAAGGCAATGAGGACATGGGAGCCTGGTGAATGGAGGCAAGGGCGAAACCTGAATAGATTACTGTGGATGTGCAAGGCCCCAACAGAGCTTCACATATGAAGGGAAGAAGCAGCGCAACCTCCTGAAACACTGGTGCAACTCCCCAGCTGGAGGCAGTGAAGTGCAAGACAGGATGATAGATGAATTAATGGATGCTTTCCTTGAGGCCTGTCTCATCATACTGATGAGATTGTGGCCATGTATTTGAGTGGCCGCTAACAACATGAAACAGGGCATTTAATAAAGGTTGTGTTTACGTTGAAATGTGTGGATCAATGATTCACATTGTTATTGATAATATACGGGGCCAAAGGTGTGGCACCTGGGAGGGGTGGACCATCCAGTACCCACTAAGCTTGCAGCTGGAAGGTTTTCTATACCCACAGTCATTACCCATCCAACAGGTATGCCTAACGCATCCCACAGCTATTATCCCATTCCAAAGGTATCCCCTACCGCCATCCACAGCTATTGCCGCATCCCCACAGCTATTAACCCATCCCAAAGGTATCCTGCCCATCTCCCACAGCTATTACCCATCCCAGCTGCTCTCCTTACCCATGCCACAGTATGCAAAGGCCTTTAACCATTTTCTAAAAGTTTCCCAAGATTTTTTTACTAAAAAATAAATGAACCAAATGTGTGGCAGGCAAAGATAAACTTTATTAATAACAAACTAATAAAAGCAAAATGAACGCCAGAAAGTGTCCCAAGCAAAGATAAAGTCAACAGGTAAGCAACCCAGTCCTCTGGCAGCCTCTCCAGTCATTCTGGAGGCGTGCCCATAGTCTCAGGGTGAAGGGTCGCAGGTGCTGTGGAGGTGGCTGCTGCTGGAGTGCTGGTCTGAGGCGCCAATGGGTGCCTGGCCCAAGAGGACAACAGGGATGGGTGTGGTGGAGGAAGCTCTCAGAGAGCTGGCTGCCAGTTCCTGTGATGTTGAGAGCCGCCTCCTCCAGGGACATGGGGTGTCAGCCCTAAATAACAGATGACAGATGTTCTGAGGCCGAGGCTTGGCTGTGGGGTGAGAGGAAGGAGGAGTGTAGTGGGGCTGTCTGGTCTGCAGCTGAGCAAGGTGAGCGTGGGTGGCATCTGTGGCATGGGTGGCATCTGTGGCGTGGTGGCATCTGTGGCAATCGGTGGCCGTATGATGTCCTTTGCGCTGGACTGGGAAGCACTGCCTTGTGCTGGCTGGAGCTCCTGGTAGCCGTAAGCTTGGTCCGATGAGGGCCTGGTGGAAAGCCTTGAAGGGCAGTGACATCACCTGGGTGGGAGGAGCAGACCTGGAGCCTGGTGGGAGCAGTTTCAGCTGGGTTTGGAGGGTGTGAAAGAAGACGCGGTGATCCTGTCTTTAATCACGCTGTACTGTGATTCCGGACCATGTCCATGAGGTCTGGTTGAACGGTAAGGATGAGGAAGGGCTTTTGTCGGTTTGGAGGATGGGACGTCCGGTGTACCAGCTGAGAGAGGAGATCTACGGCTGCTTCTGATGGTGTCCTGATCTCCAGCAGGACAGTGTGGCTCTGTCCCTCCAGTCTGAGGATGGATGTGGGTTGGTCCTCTGGTGGAAGTGCCTCTTCCTTGCTCCCACTGCATCAGGGGGTCCTCCACGCACTCTGCCACGGGGAGTGGCAGCTATCGGGGGGGTCTCTGTCGTGGCACGCTCCACAGATACCTGACTGGACACAGGAGCCTGACTCTTGGCCAGAAGAGGACTGGCTCTCTGTGGACTGCCTGAGAGAGAGGGTAGACAGAGGGGCTGCTCCCCAGTGGCAGATCTCACCTCCAAGAAGCTGCACTTGGCCATCACGTAAGGTCTCTTCGGTCCTCAGCTTGACCGCGGGCTTCTGGCCAGATTTCTTGAGTGGCAGCTTCCTGTAGCCAGGTGTACATGTGCTTCCACTAGCCGAGGAGCACCTCTGAAGTGTAGCCAGGCTCTCCGCCTTCTCTTCCCAAGCCGCCTGCTTCCTTTTGGTGTCTCGATAAGAGCCTGTGTCCTTCTGCCAAAGATACTCGTTCTCCCTCAGCCTTCCAGCACCTCATCCTCAATGTTCCTCCTCGATGGAGTATTGCCTCCTCTCCCGTTCTCGCTTATGGCCTCTTCCTTCCTCTGGCAGGCCTTCTGGGCCTCATCAGAGGGGCTTCGAGGTTGTAGGGGCTGCTCCACCATACCCTCAGCAGCAGCAGCAGCAACAACAAGTAGCAGCAAAAGCAGGACCAGCAGCACCACAGCATCAGGAGGACCAGCAGCACCAAGCAGCACCAGGATCAATCAGCAGGCAGAGCAAGCACCAAGCAGCACCAGCAGGACGAGGAGGGCACCAGGAGCACACAGCAGGACTGGCTGAAGCACCAGCACGCAGGAGCAGCGCCAGCAGAGTAAGCACCAGCACCAGAAGCAGTGCCAGCAGAGTAAGCACCAGCAGAAAGCACCAGCACCAGGAGCAAGCACCAGCAGAGTAAGCACCAGCAGAAGCCCCAGCACCAGGAGCAGTGCCAGCAGAAGCTCCAGCACCAGAAGAGTCAGCCCGAGCAGCAGAAGCAGAGTAGGGCCAGGGGTGGGATGGTGGCCCTGTCCTTCTTGCCTAGGGCTGGCAGCAGATGGCAGAGGCTTTCTCTTCTTCGCCCATGGTTGTTGGCCGGCTGGCTGGCTGGCTGGCTGGAGCTGTGTTCTGGCAGCAGGTCTTTCCTCTGAATGGTGACCTGCTTTGCGAGCTGTTATCCCTTTGTATCGCGGGGCTGACGCAATGCATCCTCCCCGCATGCACAGTGAACGCTTTGGCATCGCTAGGCATCTGCTAGGCATCAGCTAGGCATCCGCTCTGCATCCGCTTCATCCGCTCGCATCCGCTCTGCATCCGTTCCTTCCGTTGCGTGTCTGCTTCGCTGTGCTCCCCCGAAGCCCGCGGATGTGCCATCCACTTCCATCCGCTTCCATCCGCTAGGCTTCCGTGAGCATCCACTTTCCATCCTCACTACGTCCTCTCCCCATCCGTTCCTTTCCGTTGTTGTCCGCTCTGCTTATGCAAATTCGGGGCACTTTTGAAAGCCTATAACAATGGATGAAACATTTTCTCGTCCGCTGTGTCCTTTTTACATAGGCTTTGCATCCGTCGGCCTATGTGACAGGCCCTTAAGTAGATTCTCATGTTGTATGATCTTTGAAAAGATTACTGCAGAGATAGGCTGATAAAAGTGCTACTCAATCAGCACCCCTAAATTTTGTTGTCAAGTATTCAGACATGTTTAAATTGCAACAATATGATTTCATGATAATTCTAGAAGAAGATATTTGGACATGATTGGGAATAAATATAGTCTGAGCCATTAACGATAAGAAAGCAGAGAGAAATTAAGTGACCAGTATTTCAATGAATTCATTACACTGATAAACATTAGACTTGACAATTTCTATATTCATATGTAGTTCTTTGAAAGTTTTTTGAGTGTATAAAGTCTTAAAAGTTCTAAGTATGCTTCCAAATGCATTTTGGAATAAAGCTGAATGTCAGCTAAAATGATTTCAAGTGAAACAGATAAATAATAAATGTATTAAACTGACAAGTCCTTTGCTATCTGTATATGTTATATAGTTCTTCCATTTTCTTTACAGATGTTCAAAACTGCTTGTAGTTATTGAACTAGCTTGATCATAAAAACTTATAAATGATTACTGGTTTTTTAACTGTAGCATGATCAAAAATATTGGAACCTGCAAAAGTAAAATAATGGAGCGCATTTTCTTCAATATCAGCTTTTAGTGAATGCTATTAGTCAATTCCATACAAAAGCATTTATCCATTTATTTATTACATTAATTGCTTTTATAGTTTTAGAATTGTGTAAGCTGTCCAGAGCTGTATGAGCTATATGAGCTGCTGATTGAGGTGGCTATAGAAATTGTATAAATAAATAAACAAAACATACTGTTAGAATTCAAAGACACTTATATTATACTTCCCAAACTACTTATAATTAATTATGTGATGAAAGGTTATGGCAAGGTGGCAAAAAGACACACATTATATAAAATGTAACTCATCTGCACTGCATATAAGTTTTCTTCTTACAATCAAAAGCTAATCATTTGTATCCAACTCAGTCCATTAAACTTACTTGTACCGTGTGACGCAACAGAGAATGGCTGCCATTTTCAATGTGATGGACCTTCAAATATCTCCCTGTCAGTTAATATTCAGTGTATACACTGAATATGTAAACCATTCAAATTCAGTAAAAACAATGAGCCACAGTAATTAACCAAGGCACAAATAAGTATAACAGTCAGATATTGTAATATTTGTAATGAACTCTAATGTTTAAAAGAAAGACTCAAGAGGATTCAATGAACTTTTGGGTTGGGAAGGAATTATGTAAGACTTGTTCACAGCTACAGAAAGTCTCTTCTTATCAGTCGCTACTAACAAACGTATCCAATGGTGACTATAGGCATGTTAATATAGAAACAGTACTATTTCAGGTCTGCTAGTCCTAGTATCATGATCAGCTGTAGAAAGAAATTGGAGTCAAGTTCCTTTATAGGTGAAACATGCTGATTTAGCTACTGTCAATAATATGTCATATTCTGTTCTACATCAAGTACCCAAAAGACACTCAAAGACTATGCATCACAATAAATAACTTGGATATTACCAGTAAGAATAGCCAGTATTGTTGGGGGGAAATACTGTATATAGCTGATATACCAAAACCGTAATTGGTGAAATACACTGCTGAACACTGAACCACCAAATTGTACCCTTGCCTTCAAAGTGTAATATTAATCAAATGTTTTATTTGAAGGGGACAAGAAAATGACATACATTTGATGCTTCACAAAACTTTTTTCCATGAAGGTACACCATATAATTTGTAATTTCTCAAAGAACTTCCCTTGTAGCACAGATTAAAAGAATAAGTATTTGCTGTTCTTGAGATGCACACAAACGCACACACAGAGAAACAGAGAGACACAGAGAGAGAATAATTTGGGTTTTTTGTTTGGATTCCTGAAGGATGTCTAACAGCTAAACAATAACATTTTCTTCCACTTTCTCTGCCTTTTTTTTTCCTTCAAAAATAATCCTCAGTGCTCTAGAAAATGTAATTCATACTGAATAATCAGAAAATGATGACATGCTTATTATCCCTTGAGAATAACAAATCTTGAGATGATGAGCAGGGTTTTAGAACTGGAAAAAGAAATATCAATAACATGCACTATGCCAATGACAAGTACCCTCATGGCCAAAATGTAAAGATCTGCAAACTCTAGTAATAAAAGTGAAACAAATAGGATTAAAATAAAAATAAAGAAAATCAAACTCATGGCAATTGGTATAATATCCAGCTACAACCACCAGCCTTATAACTGGCAACACAGATAACTAATTGGTGGAGAATTCTTGTCTTTTAGGATCAATTATCAATAGTAAATAAAAAAGCTGTCAAAAAACATGCCACAGACTTATTCCTTGGCAGAGCAGCCATAACGTCCTTGGATAATATGTTCAAATGCTTTGAAGGGTCTATGTTTAAAATTGGGAAACCATGATATTCCCTGTGACAATCTATGGAAATAAAAGTTGGACTTAGAGGAAGCAGAAGATGATAGAATATTGACACTTTTGAATTTTGATGTTGGAGGAGATTCTGAGAGTAATAAGGGCAGCCAAGAAACAAAGTGGATCACCAAACAAATTTTGTCTAGGATCTACCTAGCCCTTTTAGGGAAGGTGTTAAAAAAGATGTTTGTGCAACAGCCTCAGAGGACCTGATAAAGCATATTATATGGACCCCTCTCAGTCAGGATTCAGGTCTGGATAGGGCACAGAACTAGCATTGGTTATGCTCTTAGATTATTTCTGGTGTGGGGCTTGGGCATCCATTCTAGCTCTGACTGACTTTTCAGCAGCTTTTCATGGCCCCACAGACCATAGTATCTTCTGCACTGGCTCTGCAGATTGGGGAGGTATGACACTGTATTTGTCCTGAGGTTCCTCTGAGGTTGATACTAATCAATTCTTTGGCTTATGTTATATAAGACATGCAGAGTTCAGTGCTCTCTCTGCTTCTTTTTAACATCTATATGAAGATATCATCATCATGCTGCTGATATTTAATATTACATCAATGGCAATGGTCATCCAATGCTGTGGATGCCTTATCCTGGTGCCTGGGTATAGGACAGGAGCAACAAGTTTCAACTGAATCCTGGCAACTCTGAGTAGGGTTTGGGCATGCCGGTTCTGGGGCTATGCTATCTTTGGTACTGCATGGGGTTTGCACTGCTCCAAACAGACCTGATGCACAACTTGGGACTTCTCTTAGATTTGTGACTCCTGCTCAAAGAGGAGGTGGCAGTTGTGGCTCAAAGGGCTTTTGCACAGTGTACATCTATTCCTGGATTAGTATGTTCTACTCATACTCACTCATGCTCTGGTCATCTTCCAAGCAGACTCCATCAGAGGTTGCCCTTGAACAATATCTACAAGCTTCAGGTGGTACAGAATGCAGCACTATGGGCAGTTATATGTGCCTCTGGAGCAACACATGTTACACATCTCCACGAGCAGCACTGATTGCCAGTTTGGCATATTGCCAGCTTCATGGCATGGGGCCAAGTTTCTGAGAGATCACCTCTTGCTGATGACATCTGCCAATCCCATCAGTTCTGGCAGAAAAGGTATGTTATGGGTCCCATCCGCTAAGGAGTTGTATCTGGTAGAACCAGGAGGTGGGCCTCTCCTTTCTTTTTTATGGTTTGTTTGTATATTTTCCAGAGTCATGCGATGGGTGGCAATATAAATATGGTAAATCAGAATTATGTCTTTGTGTTATCCAGTTCCGATACATAATGCAAAGATCACTAGAGAAGGCTCTAATTCTGAAAAAGGTGGGTGAAAAGAGAAGATGACGAGCAGCAAGGTGGAGGGATTCAAGTTACAGTGTGAAGAGTGTACCGTTTGAAAACCTGAAAGACCAGACTAGGAACTGTTCCCCTTGGAGAAAATCTATCTATGTGGTTGCTAGATGTCAACAACTTGATGGGGCATAATCAATCCATCAAAACTGTCAATAGGCCATCTACTTTCTTCCTAACTTTTTTTTCAAAATGCTGCAAGGGTTTCCTTCTAATTCAATTCCCTTTGCTGCTGACAATGAAAATAGCTCTTTGGTAACATTTTAGCCTATGTCTATTTGCTTTAAGTACAGTATCTAGTAAGCCATATTTTCAGTCTCTGACTCCTGCTGAAAGACAATCAAAACAATGTTTAAAAGTCTCAGTTACAATCAGAGGGGCATGGTGGCTTGTGTGGTTAGGATGCTGGGCTGGAAGTTAGCAAGTTCAAGACCCAAATGCTGGTATGTGGCAGGGTGAGCTCCCATCATTTGCTCTAGCTTCTAGTCAGGGACATGAAATAAGCCCCCATAGGCATCCCTGGGCAAGGGCGATGTCACTGGGTAATCCTTGCAACCCAGAAGCGCCTTAAAAGGTGCACAAATGGGAATGGAAAGTTACTAGGCTTCATCACACTTGCAAAGCACAGTGTGCAGTACTGTACCTTATAAGGCAAAAGGCTACTAATGTAGACATACACTCACAGGTTTCTAGTATTTTAGTATTTATTTGATTTGTCAATTGCTTACAAGATACAGGTATAAGAATAAACATAGTTTTGAATACATNTAAAGTTTTTGGGGTTTGGGGAAGAAACCACAGAGTTAGGGAGAGTATTCCAAACATTGATCACTCTGTTGCTGAAGTCGTATTTTCTGCAGTCAAGTTTGGTGCAGTTAACCTTGAGTTTGTATCTATTGTGTGCTCTTGTATTGTTATGACTGAAGCTGAAGTTTCTGCCAATATTACAGCTGCTCACTGTAGAATAGCAATAGTAATAGCACTTAGACTTATATACTGCTTTATAGTGCTTTACAGGCTTCTCTAAGTGATTTACAGAGTTAACATATTGCCCCCAACAATTTGGGTCCTCATTTTACTCACCTCGGAAGGATAGAAGACTGAGTCAACCTTGAGCCTGGTGAGATTTGATCTGCCAAATTTCAGGCAGCTGGCTGCAGCAGAAGTAACTTGCAGTACTGTACTCTAACCGTTGCTCCACCGAGGCTCTAGTAAGCATAGTTCTTTGATTCATGCTACATGGCTGTGAACAAATTATTTATCTATATAATAAAATCATCTCTTGAGCAATAAGCTGGAGTGGTAGCTGTAACAAACAGCAATTGAGATTTGAAGTCTCAGCTGATTGTTCTTTCAGCGTATCATCACAGCACTAACTCATGGTTTAAGTCTTTATTGCATCATGATAGGTTTATTTTTGACGCTTTGTTGACAATTAATCTAAAATCCACAACATTTTGGCAAACAATGGTCGGGAAGAATGCCATTAGAGTCACCCAGAAAAATGAATTAATAATGTATTATTAATAATAATCTCTCTCTCTCAAAAAAGCAGAAGCTAACATCTCATAAGCACATGCAGTTCGGATGCTGTAGAAAGCTCTGTACATTCCATTAAAGCATATTTTACAGTCTTTCAGTGATCTCATTCTGATTCATTTGTTCACAGACCTCAATGTTTTGATCATCAAAGTGACGGCATTTCAAACATCTGAAGTATACTGAAAGGGGTGTATGTATTTCATGGGAGAACTGGAAAGCAATTTAGTGTATAACATAAATTTGGTGAGATGTTCTGGCCATTCAACTACAGAATCCCAATTTGTCTGTCTTCATTTGTCTTCTCAGACAGTAATTCATTGCACAGATTATGAAAGGCAAATGAGCAAGTGAGGTTTAAGACTACTAGTGCACCCAGAGGCACTATATATGGAGGATTAAAAACAAATGATACATTTTTAGATCATCTGAATACACATTAAGTTTCTACTATCAAAAGATGTGAATGTACATGAAAAGGTTACTGCACATTAGTTCTAAAATTAGTGCAACAGTACATTAACAGTGTAAACCACCTGTGAGTTGGATGGCCTTATACATTTTTTAATAAATAAATTAGCAGAACATTGCTTAGAATTTTACATCCTTAATTTTCCTTATGGCTAACCATTCTGACAATTGAAGTGTTTAAGTGCATTTAAGTATTATCTTTTCAACATATCTATGTCTGGTACCATATAATGTAATTTAATAAATACCCACATTATTTCTGGAGCAGATTTAAGACTAAATAGAAAGCCCCTGTCACACAGCACCAACAGATGGAAAGAGGATGTAAAATGGAGAGAAACACTTACCATCCGTTGGTTAACGACGCCGATGCTTCCGTTCTGTACTCACTGCGTCCGTTTTTCATACTCTCTATCCATCCAGCATCCGTCTACTGACATTTCATCCGCTCAAAAAGTTTTGAGCTGCACAAAACTTTTTGAGCGGATAAAGTATTCAATGTGTCTGTTATACATCCGCTACGCATACGGAGAACATCCGTTATACGTCCGTCATCATCCGTTACGCATCGCCTATATCCGCTAGGCATCCACTGCACATCGTGCAACTCGCATCTGCTCCAGAGGAAAATGGACACGGAGGAAGCGAAATGGACGCGGAAACTGACATGCAGCGTGTTAAGCCTGGGTTCCCCAACCAGGGTTAGGGAGACAAGCTAAACAGAATGTGCAGCGTTAGTCAGATAGGCACACAGATAAATGAGTGAGCTAAGCTTGTATGTTTATTAACATACAGTAAAAATAACAGATACGCTTGTGTTATCAAAATTATAGTTTATTCCATATTTAGCATAGTCAAAATAACAGTCCAATAGTCATGTATCATTTAGTCAGTCCATTCAGGGATATTCAGTTAGCAAAGTCCATGTAGAATATCCGATGTCAGTTCACTTACAAATCAGTCCTTTGTTCTTCTCTCCGTTCGAGCAATGCAGTCTTCAAGCAGTATCAGGGATCATCAAAGCCAGAGAGAGAGCACGCTGCAGTCTTGCTTCTTTTAAGGTGTTTTCACAACCACTCCCCCAATCACTATCCCACAGTTAAAGTTGCAGACACTTCACATAAACAAACCATGATTACTTATTTATTATTTTACCTAAACCAGTTAGGGTAAACAATGTTATCCCTAACATTCTCCCCTTTTAGGTTTAAATAATAATTTATAACCCTTTACATTTTTAACTCAATATTTTTTACAAGTCTCTGTAAAACTTCATTACTCCTTGTGCTTTTGTAAATTGGGTCTGCAATGTTTCTTCTGTCATGCAGTATTCCAATTTAATTAGCCTATTCTTTACAGATTCTCTGACATTTAAGTATCTTGGATCAGTATTTTTGATCTAGTTTTTACAGCAATACTAGTAGCTAACTTTATAGCTGCTTGGTTATCTCATACACTATAATGGCATCTTTACAGTTATGCCCATGTCTATTAATACTGTTTGTACATAATCAAATCAGTGCATAATAATGACAACATGAAAATTCCGCTTCCATCATGGACAAGCTAATATGCTGTTGTCTGATTGACCTCCACCCTATTAGTGTCTTACCAAATAATATAACCATCTCAGATGTTGATTTTCTAGTGTTTATATCAGTTGCAAAACTTGCAATCTGCATAGGCACTAAGACTCAAATCACCCTTTGGTTTCTATATACAATGCATGGTTCATTGTTCCTTTAAGATATCTTAAAAGTTAGGGTAAACAATGTTATCCCTAACACAGTGTTAGTAGCACGGACCGGAGAAAGGATGAAAGCGGATGCAGCTCGCATACAAAGCATTAAAATGGAAAAAATGTTCGTATAGGGGATGTATCTCGGATATTTAGGATGTCTGCAGGATGCCTAGAGGATGCAAAAAGACACCTAGCGGAAAACTATACTTCCTATAAAAAGGGGGAGAAATCACCTGGATCTCACTTTCAGTCCAGCAGCCCTGCAGGGCAGACCTCTTCAGCCTTCATCTGGCTCTTGCTCTTCCACAGCATCCAGTCATCTCCACCATGGATCATCACACACTCATTTTGGTATGCCGCCATCATTCTACAACAATGCGAAGCCCTCTACAGGCTCTTTAACCTGTTCTAACGCAAAAGAAAGGAGGCGTCCAAGAAGCGTCTGGGTCCGAAGATGGATCGCGAGAAGAGCCAAGTACGGACTGCAAAACAAGCTGATGATGGAGCTGAGGAACCAAGACCCTCATGCATTCAGAACTTAATGAGGATGCCGCCAGCCCTGTTTGACGAAGTTGTGGGAGCGCTGAGACCCAGGTTGACCAAGCAGAGCATGAACTTCCAGCCCGCCTGGACCTGGACTCAAGTGGCACTGACTCTGCGCCACCTGGTCTCCAGGACCATGTACAGGAGCATGCAGTATGGCTGGAGGGTGCACTCAACACCATCAGCATTGTGGTCAGAGAAGTGGTGCAGGCCATCATCGAAGAATACCTGGAGGAGCTCCCTCAGTGCCCCTCCACTGAAGAAGGATGGAGAAAGTTGGCAGAGCAGTGGTATCAGAAATGGAACTTCCCCACACCGTTGGACCATAGATGGCAAGCACGTGGCCTGCAAAGCTCCAGCCAACTCAAGGTCCACTTATCACAACTACAAGGGCTTCTTCAGCATCATCCTCGTTCGCCATGGTTGATGCTGACTACAAATTCATGTACATCGATGCTTCAGGCAATGGCTCATCTTCAGATGCCCAGGTATACAAAGCCAGTCACCTCAAGGAGGGGCTGGAACGCAACCTCATCATGGGCTTCCCAGATCCAGACACCCCTGCCCAACGACACACAAGATGTGCCCTACTTCATCGTGGGGGATGATGCCTTCTCCCTCAGAACCTACCTCAATGAAGCCGTACACTTCCAGATGCCTCACCCGTGAAGAGAGGATCTTCAACTACAGGCTGTCCAGGGCAAGGCGTGTGGTGGAGAATGCCTTTGGAATCCTGGCCAACAGGTTCCAGGTACTTCTCACCACCATGCAGCATCGCCCAGAGACCGTAGAACATTGTGGAAGCTTGCTGCATCCTGCACAATCTCATGTGCACCCGTTACCAGTGTTGCAGAACAGGCTCGTGACCTCCAACAAGGCAATGAGGACATGGAGACTGGTGAATGGAGGCAAGGGGAAACCTGATAGATACTGTGGATGTGCAAGGCCCCAACAGAGCTTCATGTGAAGGGAAGAAGCAGCGCAACCTCCTGAAACACTGGTGCAACTCCCCAGCTGGAGCAGTGAAGTGGCAAGACAGGATGGTAGATGCTTAATGGATGCTTCCTTCAGCCTGTCTCATCACACTGATGAGATTGTGCCATGTATGTTGAGTGGCCCTACTATGAACAGGGCATTTAATAAAGAGTTGTGTTTGTGTTGAAATGTTTTGGGTCAATGATTACGTTGTTATTGATAATAAAGGGCCAAAGGTTGTGGCACTGGGAGGGTGGACCAATACAGTCCCACTATTGCTTGCACTGGAGGTTTATCATCCCACAGCTATTACCCAATTCACAGGTATCTCTAACCCATCCCACAGCTATTACCCATCCAAAAGGTTCCCCTGCCCCCACTGCTTCCTTAACTCCATCCCATAAGCATGCAAAGGCTTAAACCAGTTTCTAAAAGTTTCCACCAAAGAATTTTATTTAATAAAATAAATAGAAGCAAGTGTGTGAAGCAAAAGATAATCTTTATTAATAAAAAAGCTGTAAAAGCAAAAATGACCCAATGCTCCAAGCAAAGATAAAGTCAACAGGTAGCCAGCCAGTCTCTGCACTCTTCTCAGTTCACTCTGCAGCGTGCCGCATCGTCTCAGGGTGAAGGGTCCAGGTGCGTGGAAGGTGGCTGCTGCTGGAGTGCTGGGTCTGAGGCGCCAATGGGGTGCCTGGCCCATGTTATTTTGGGTTGCCATGTATGTTGAGTGGGCCCACAATGACAGGGCATTTAATAAAGAGTTGTGTTTTATGTTGAAATGTGGGAATCAATGATTACAATTGTTATTTGATAATAAAGGCCATAGGATGTGGCACTGTGGAGGGTGGACCGATACAGTCCCACTATGCTTGCACGGAGGTTAATCTATGCCACAGCTATTACCCACCAAACGGTAATCCCTGCTCATATCCACAGGTATCTCCTGCCCAGCCCATTGCTATCCGTAACCCATCCCACGCTTATTAACCCATTCACAGGTATTCCCTGCCCATCCCACAGGTATCCCTGCCCATCTCACTGCTATCCTAACCATCCCAAGCTATTAATTCACCATTCCCAGTACACCTGCCCGCATTACCCACATCTATTACCATCCCACAGGTATCCCTGCCATCCCACTGCTATCCTTACCATCCACAAGTATGGCAAGGCTTAAACCATTTCTAAAAAGTTTCCAACCAAGATTTATTTACTAAAATAAATGAACCCAAATGTGGTGCAGCAAAGATAAACTTTATTAATAAAACTATAAAAGCAAATTGACCCAAGAAAAAGTGTCCCAAGCAAAGATAAAGTCAAGCAGGTAGCAACCCAGTTCTCTGGCACCCTTCTCAGTCACTCTGAGGCGTGCCCATCATCTCAGGGGTGAAGGGTCCAGGTGCTGTGGAGGTGGCTGCGTGGAGTGCTGGTCTGAGGCACCCATTGGGGTGCCTGGCCCGAGAGGAACAACAGGGATGGTGTGTGGAGGAAGCTCTCAGAGAGCTGGTCAGTACTGTGATGTTGAGAGCCCCTTCCTCCAGGACATGGGGTGTCAGTCCAAGATGATGACAGATTTTGTAGGCCCGGGCTGGCTGTGGGGTGGAAAGAAAGGAGGGTGTAGTGGGGCTGTCTGGTCTTGCAGCTGAGCGAGGTGAGGCCGTTGGGTGCATCTGTGGCAATGGGTGGCATCTGTGGCGTGGGGTGGCATCTGTTGGCATGGTGGCATCTGTGGCATCGGTGGGCATTTAATGAAACACTGTTGGCCTGGACTGGAAGGGCTGCCTATGGCATGCTGGAACTCCCTGTAGCCATAGCCTTGGTCGTGAGGGCCTGTGGAAGCTTGGAACGGCTGTGACATTCACCTGGGGTGGAGGAGCAGACCTGGAACTGGGTCGCGAGAAGCAGGTTTCAGCTGGATCTGGAGGGTGTGCAGAAACGGTGATACTCCTCCTTTCATCACCTGGTACTGTGATTCCAGACCATGTCCATGAGGGTCTGGTTGACTAGTGAGGGAAGGGCTTAGCGGTTTGTGAGGATGGATATGTCAGTATGTACCAGCTGAGAGAGGAGATCTTACGCTGCTTCTGATGGTTGTTCCCTGATCTCCAGCAGGACCAGTGTGGCCTGTCCCTCCGGTCTGGCTCTCATGCACTGCTTTCTGCGGAGGTGGAGGTGGGGGTGGGTTGGTCTCTGGTTGGAAGTGCCAATCCTTGCTCCCAATTGCGTCAGGGGGTCCTCCACGGTTCCGCCACGGGAGTGCAGCTTCGGGGGTCTCCATCGTGAGACGCTCCACAGATACCTGCCTGGACACAGGAGCTACTCTTGGCCAGAAGAGGACTAGGCTCTCTGTGGACTGCCTGAGAGATGCGAGTAGAACAGGGGCTGCTCCTCGGTGGCGGATCTCAACTCCTCCAAGAAGCTGCACTGGCCATCATGTCGGTCTCCCGGGTCGGTCAGCTTGACCTCGCGGCCTGGCCAGGCTTCTTTGAGGTTGCAGCTTCCCATACAGGTGTGCATGTGCTTCCAACCAGCCGAGGGCACCTCCAGAAGTTGTAGCCAGGCTCTTCCGCCTGGCTCTCTCCAAGCCGCTGCTTCCTTTTGGTGTCTCGATAGAGCCTGTGTCCCTTCACCATAGGTACTCATTCTCCCTCAGCCATTCGAGCACCTCACCTCATGTTCCTCGTCTTAGAGTTTTTCGCTCCTCTACCGTCTCGCTTATGGCCTCTTTCCTCCCTCTGGCAGGGCCTTCTGGGCCCTCATCAGAGGGGCTTCGAGGTTCTAGGGGCTGCTCCACGCACACCACCACACCAGCAGCAGCAACAACAACAGTAGCAACAAACGTAGCAACAGCAGCCACAGCAGGACAGCCAACACCAACAGGACCAGGAGCCACACAGCAGAATAAGCACCAGCAGAGCACCACAACCAGGAGCAGTGCCAGAGAGTAAGCACCAGCAAGAAGCACCAGCACCAAGAGCCAGCGCCAGCAGAGTAAGCACCAGCAGAAGGCCACCAGCACCAGAGCAGCACCAGCAGAGTAAACACAGCAGAAGCACAGCACCACGGAGCAGCATAGGCAGAAGCCAGCACCAGCACAGTCAGCCCGACAGTCAAGAAGTCCCAGTAGAAGGGAGTGTCAGCGCCAGGGGTTGGATGTGGCCCTGTCATTCTTGCCAGGGCTGCAGAAGATGGCACAGGGCTTACCTCTTCTTCCCCTGGTTGTTGCTGGAGATGTCGTCGGCAGCAGGTCTTTTCTCTGAATGTTGACCTGGCTTGCGAGCTGCATCCTTGTTATATCCGCGGGCTGACACAATGCATCTCTCCCCGCATGCAGCAGTGAGCTTTGCATCCGCTAGGCATCCGCTAGGCATGTGCTAGGCTCCCGCTCTGCATCCGCAATTATCTGTGCTCGGCATCCGCTCTGCATGCCGCTCCTTCCGCTGCGCATCTGCTTTGCTGTGCTCCCCCGGAAGCCCTTTGCGGATGTGCCATCCGCCTTCCATCCGCTTCCGTGGAGGCATCAACGCTTAACATCCCTGGCACATCCTCTCCCCGGTCCATTCCTTTCCGTCCGCTCTGTTTATGCAAATTTGGGGCAATTTTGAGAGTGGATAACAATGGATAGAAAATTTTCTCGTCCGCTGTGTCCTTTTTACATACTTTTTGCATCTGTCGGCCTATGTGACAGGCCCTTTAGATAAACTATGAAACAAAAGCTCAAATATATTGCCTATAGCAATGAACCGCAGTGGTACAGTGGTTAAAGTCAGTACTGCAGGCTACTTCTGCTGATTGCTCGCTGACTGCAATTTGGCAGTTCAAATCTCCCCAGGCTCAAGATTGACTTAGTATTCCATCCTTCCAAGGTGGCTAAAATTAGGACCTAAATTGTTGGGGGCAATATGCTGACTCTGCAAACCACTGAGAGAGGGGGATGAGAGAGAGAGATGTAAAGTAGTGTAAAATCTATATTTTATGCAGTATATAAATCTAAGTGCTATTGCTATTGCCTGTAAGTAGTAACACTTTCCAAATGACAAAACATCCATCCACAGAATTATTTCACTTAAATCATATTTCCCAGGTTTCCATATTATAGCTTATGTTAAGCCAAAGACTCAATTAAAAATATATTTTCCAACAGCAGAAAAATATTTCATTAAAAATGTTCATTCAAGAACAGTCATGTTGATCTTTCAGAATATTAAAAGACACTAACTTTCATATTGTCAAAATAAAGAGGTGTCAGTCAACATGACAGAAGTGTTGTAAAATTGGCTTAACAGGTAGAAATTGTTGTAAATGATAGACTAATTTGTAAGTATAATATATAAATTAACCATTGCAGCTTATATTAAATACCTGCACATTTGGGGAAAAATAAAACATAAATTATGCTACTGTTTTTTTTCAGAAGCAGTGCTTAGATTTAAGATGCGGAAATTGATAGGAGATTAAAAGGAGATCTAAAGAACAGCATGCAATGTAGAGAGCAGAATATGGATTTGTGAATGTGAGGATGTAAGAATAGAATGGTCTGGAAAGGTACAGTGAATGGTGCTGGTGTGAACTTAATGATCTATCCAATTTTTCTTACGTTTACTATATTTTACTCTCTTCTTTACATCTTGCATACTCCCAAACAAACAGTCTAATAAGTGTGTGTGTATATAATTATTGTTGTTGCTATTATTTTAAATGGTATTTGGATACCTAACTGTAAGTCACTTGCTTTCCATCTCTAGTACTTATAGCCCATTGAATATTTAATTATTACTATAATCCCAAGGCCCCAGATTAGAGATGTGACAACTCATATGACATAATAAAATACTGACTTAAGCTTGGGGGTCCCACTAAGGCAATCAAGACTAATTACTCGATGAGGAAGAACTGCTACTGACTGATGATGTGACTCGGTCTCACTGAGCAAACCATGTAATCACAGCTAGTCATTATACGACTGATAACACTTCAAGACCTGGTGTACTTTTCCGCTCTAACCTCTTTTGTTTCTTCAACATATCCTTTTATGTAGTAGGTCTGAGGGAAGAGGATTCCTTTCTAGTTTTTAATTTAATAATCTGGGACACTTTCAAAATGATGTCTGGGTATAAAGGAAGCAATAAATAAGATATGGCTAAGTATAAAATAAGCAATAAGATGAATCCCAGTTTTGCTTGTTTACATATGACTCAGTTAAAATCTATATTGTTTGTGTAGCCATGCATGTGGGATGGTTATTCTAAGATGTAGTCTATCCATTAGTATCTATATGGACATCAGCTTGGGAAGATTACACTGATCAAATTAGGTCTTTCGTGAGAAACTCTGGACAGGGTTTTCTAGTAAATAAAATTATTATGCTTATCATCTTGCTTGTTTGTGGTGTAAATTTATCGATTTCTTCTGAACAGTTACATTTTTGTGGATTGATTTAAAGATGATTTAAATAAAAGGATTGCATTTGTTCCCTTTAAGTCCAGATAGGAATTGGTTTTCTACATGTTTTGCATCAGGCTTTTTGACTAAAATAAAGAAGAGGAAGTTAGTGCATATTGCTATGATCTGCAGTATCCTTTCAAGGGATATTGCCAGTATAGTATTCATACAGAGCAATTGAAGTATATCAATTTTAAAAACATGACTCTGGGTGGAAGTATCTTTATTAAGTGAAACAGACACTCTGCTATGCTTGATATTAGTGACATTGGTAAAGATCAGAAGGGTAGAATACATTTGACAATAAGAACTATTATTCACAGTTTTCATTGACAATATGAACTAAGCCTATATCGCAATGTAACAAAATTCAGTCAATGTTTTATTAAATTTATTTAAATAAATGCCTATACTTATATAGTATAGACTAAATCACTCATCTTTCCTTTTCTTTTCTCTCTGTCTCAAAGAAATATAGGAACATTCATTCAAGCCCACACCAGGATGACTAAGGAGGATTACTCCATTCATAAGGGTTCATATAACAGCACTGATATAATAAGAATATTGACTATCTTTCAGATTAAAACTGACAGCATTTTAGAAGAAAAAAGCACATAAAATATATACATGGAACATTTCATTGCCTTCTCAAAACGTATCATTAACCTCCTATCTGGCCTAGAGCCAGCTGTAATAATGAAAACTTTCAAAATATAATTGAAGCAGAAGAGTTACATGGAAATACATTTCTGGTAGCCTGGAATCATAGCAGGAAAAAAAAGAGTCAGTCCATGCTATTTTTCTTGAACAGGATAGTTTGGCCTACTTCTGGACAATTATATGTGCAAATAGCCACAAAGACTTTGCAAATGAAAGAACATCCCAGAAGCTGAAAGCCACAAATATATGTCATATGGGAAGACATTGGTGTTTATAATTTCTGTACTATTTAATCGATCATGCATGAACAAACAGTTATGTGCATTTATCAGTTATAGTCATATCAGCACCAGGGATGGAATTCTACCAGTTTGCACCTATTTGCTAGATCCAGTTGTTCACATTCTAAGCAGTTCAGAGAACCAATTGTTAGAAGAAATTACTCGCCAAATCCTGTAAGGAAGGCAGGAAAGAAACATTCTGGTGTTGCTTACAGAAACTGCCTCTCCATTAACCCTTATTACATNACTTTGCTTGTGTGGAGTGACCATTTAAAGTTACAATGGCACTGAAAAAAAGCGACTTATGATGATTTTTCACACTTACGGCTGTTGCAGCATCCCCACAGTCATGAAAGGCCAGGCGAGGAGATGCATGCCTAAGTGTGAGTGATATTGAGTTGGTCGCACCCAGCCAGTCACATGACCACCAAGCCATGTCCACCCAGTCATATGACCACCAAGCCACACCACCACCTAAGCCATGCCCACAGAACCAGTTGTTAAAAATTTTGAATCCCACCCCTGATCAGCACCTCAACATTTTGGATTATAAAAATTAATCCCTCTGGAATAGCATCTTCCAGAGATAAGAACAATGCTCTTTTTGCTACTTTTCTGGGAAAATATGGTCTTAGTCCTTGGGGTTAATACACTATTGTGCTTTTGGGGTTCTGTTTTGTTTGATTTCTGACGTTTTTAGATCATTTAGGTCAGTGGTGGTATTCTACCGGTTCGGGCTGATTCTGTCGAGCCAGTAGCGCCGATTAGCAGTGGAGACCAAACCAGTTCTCTCCGATGTTGTGCTGTTGGGCCCACCCACCCACCTGGGCTCCCATACTGACCTTTATTCCCTGTTTTTGAAGCACAGCTGCTTTGCACGGCATAGCAGATTGCCACATGACAGCTGCTGAAGTGACAAGGACATTGCAGGATTGCAAGAGGTGAGTCAGAAAGCCTCTGCACCTGTGCAAAGTGTGTGTTTGCTGTGTGCACATTTGCAAAGTGTGTCCATGTGGACAAAGCATGCCCACCAAACCACACCCACCAAACAGGTGGTAAAAATATTTGAAACGTTACCACTGCACACTGTTCATTTATCTGTTCTTACAGCTTTTATCTGTTCTTACAAATGGATATGTGTGTTAATGAATTAATTTGCATTAATCAGTAGTGATGGCAGGCAGCTGATGTCACCATTGGCTACATGAAATAACTTCTCTTTTTTAGCTTGCAGAAACCCAGTTGAGTCAGATCAAATTTTGGAGAAATGGCATTACAATGTGTAGTCATGCCTTTTCTCACAAAAATGTGGAGGGGGACATGTGAGGTTCTCCAAGAAGTGCTAACTTGGGGTTGGATGGGACAGCTAAACAGAGAAGACATTTCTGCAAGTACTCCGGAGATATTTAAAGTTCTAGGCCAACACTTCACTTTGAAGCTAATAGTAACCAAGTGCAAAGTCTAAAACACAGATATACTACATTCCTGATGGTGGATGCTCAAATACAACCAGGCTACTGTGTTCTGGGCTTGTTAAAATTTCCAAATGGTTTTCCAAGATGGTGCATATTGCAGTAAACCAAGCAAATAGTGATTAGGTAAATAGTGACAGGGCATGTGTAATCCCAGGTAAGATCACAACTGGTACATAAAGGCTCCCTCGCTATTTAATAAACCTTTACCAATACATAAATTTGTATCCTGCTTCTGTAAATTCCTTAGTGGCTCACAATAAAGATTGTACCATACAAGATAAAACTATACATGTAACAAGTAGCCCGAAGGTAAGATAACATAACTTGGGCTCCTGAATGCAAAACCTATATTTCATTTTAGTCAATTTAACTGTCAAAGAATAAATGTCTTTGGAAATAGAATAACATCTGACTAGTTTCACCATGCAGAAAATGCTGCATATTTATAACATCAAAAATTCAACAAATTAGGGTCCTTTATGTGACAGGAAATCATCTGAGAGAAAGTTTAAGTTAAGGCATGTTCATATCTGCAACACCAGATTAAAACGTCTACTCTAGTCAATTCATCTCAATCAAAAGGCACTTAAGCCATATGTCATGTTCAATCATATCATTTACATAAATGATAGTTTATCAGCATCTCATCAACAAGATAAAACTCTATATGTTGCCTTTTAACGAACTGTACATTTCCTCCATGGACAAAATGCTTCCAACCAAGCCTGCAAACTCCCGCAGAAGGCCTGCTGCTAAACACAAACTTGACACTGCAATAAATACAACGAACACAGCATTCTTTGCCTGCCATCTTCCTGATTTGGAAAAAAAAAAGCCATTTGCTTTCCTGATATTAGATACCACTATTGGTGACGAGATATGGGCAAACGGAGGTGCTGAAGCTCGCTTTGGATTTCATGCTATCTCCTCTTGCTGTTGAAGTGACTCTTAGGGGTGCACACATCTTGCAGAGAAGTGTGTCAGTGTGGGGAGACTCAAGTCTCAAGGCAATTCTCATAGCAACGTAGACAAACCCTCTGGAGACCGACAGCAAGAGACTGTCAGCAATGGCAGTCCTAAAGCCTTGATCGTTACATACAAGAGGAAGTGAGTGAGTGACAGGCAGTGTGAACAAAGAGTGTGAGTGAAAGAATTTGTGATCCTGATTGAGCGTTGAATATTGGAGTATCTTAGTCGGAGCGAAGCCCGAAAACAGTGGCCAAAGCGGATACGAGTGGCGGCGAAAGCGAGGGCTCATGAGACGGAGGAGGGTAAGGATGCGAGCGATCAGACAGAGAAGAGAATTGGAGGGATCTGAAAGACTGATAATAATTGGGGGAGAGAAAAAAAGAAGAAAGACAAAACAATAATTTAATTTAAGGGAACTTTGAAGGATTTGAATTGTAGACTTTGGGGAAAATTGGAAGGACGAACTTGAGATGGGGGGAAACTTGAAGTAAGGAATTAAATTACAATTTTAAATATTCCACGAACGAAATTGAATAATTTACTAGTCTCCTTTTGGCTTATTGGACTGTAGCTGTAGTAATTGGAAAAGATTTATTAAAGAAAGAGACTATTTGAATCTAAAAATTGACTTGTTAATTTCAAACGAAAGGAGAAATGACTACAGCGGAAAGTGTGGTGAGATAGTGAAATCAGAGACATTACTCAGCAACTCTGTACTTCCAATGCGCTTGGTGAAGGAATCTTGAAGAACTGAACAATTATATTAAGACACTTTAAGCATTAAAATTTCCAGATTGCAACAATTATTTCTTGATACCAACTTAACTTATCTTTGAATATGGTAAATGTAATTTGTATATATTTAATTGATACATTAGTAATATTGTAGTTTATATTTGGTTATAACACACATAAAAAGGTAATACAATGAATTAATTATTATTAGGCATAGAGTATTTAGAATTAGTAAAGTGATTGAGTAGAATTGAAATTAGAATAATTAATTGTGATTAATGTGATTATTATATATTAGATTATACTTTGTATAGCTATAGGTTGATATATCCTATATTTAGATTTGTAAATATTTGAAAGATTATTTTATATACACTATTTTGAGTTAGTTGGGTATTCTATAGTTTTGTAGATATACAGGTTAAAGTTCATTATTTAAAATTTAAATAGAAGATAGTATATCTTATTAAGAATTATAAATCAGAATTCGACTATTTGATTTAGAATATTAGCTGATAAGTGTTCTGGAAAATATATAGTCCTATATATATATACTGGTGTGTTGTGCTGTGTGTAGTGTCGTGTGGTGTGTGTGGCGCAGCGCTGTTTCAGCTTCCTTCAGGAATTATCCATGTCATTGTAGTGCTGTTAAAGTTTGTAGTACGCAACGTTCACGCAGAATCTCCATCGTGATCATCAGGTTCTTAGGTATGGGTGTGGGTCGCACAGCTTCTGGCTTCAAATTGGAGGCTGTCTATGATGTTAGGCTGTAGGAAGAGTCTGAGTTACTGTGTTCACGACTTGGAGTTATTGAATTTGGTGTTCTCTGGTGTTTCTTCTGACTGTTTTGTGGCTTTTGATTGTCTGGCAACACCTACCGTTCCTGTGATGTTGGAGGTCTTTCAGTCGCCAGCTTCGTGCTTTTTGTTTTTGAAGCTGGCTGTCAATTTACTTCGTCAGGGTGCAATAGTTCAGTCTTTATATTGTTTTTATCTGCCAGGCATTAGGCTTTTGGTAATGATTGTTTTCGCCTGGCAGATAAGACACATATAAGAAGACGTGACTATGCCCCTGACGAAGTATTGACAGCCAATGGCTTCCAAAAAAACAAAATCCCAACTTTGTATCCACAAAAACACACAACAAACGACTTAACAGATGACCTTAAAGATCCAACAGACCTATGGAACACTGTCGGTAGCCTACATAAGAGGTACTACAGATAAAATCAGTTAAGATACTATCACAGGCATCACATCATAGAAACTCCGCTTCAAAACGCGACAAAACAGTAGCCAGGCACATCCTTAGAAAACGTCCCTCAAAGACAGAACATTAGACCTGGAAAACAAGGCAATTACAAATTCCCTAGTACATCATGCCTCGGCCACATACATTGGACAGACCAATTAGAAGAATTAGAGTACCCTCCTAGGCGACCTGAAACACAAAAATGCATGTAAAAAAACTGTAACAACACCTCCACTAGGTCAACAACAATGAAAACCCACCAGGTCACAAACATCAAAACTTTCAATGGCACATAATACCCTAGCAAACTATAGAGAACCCCAACCACAGAATCATCAGAGAAGCCAAAGAGATTTGAAAAAGACCTGAAAGCATGAATTAGAAGAGATGATGTCCAGCACTGGTCAATCATTTGGAAGCCTGCACTCTAAAATATGAAAGATCTCCGACACCGACCAAAACAGACAAACACCTGAGCACAAACAGACTCCTCTGATGCCACGTCAAACGCTCGCCCCCACCAGGCACCCAGAGTGAAACCTAGCTTGCTAATAATAGCAGTTGTCCTTTCACTACGAAGCCAAGCTGCACTGAAAGCTCCAACACACAGACACACAAGGTGTGTGTCCCAGCCATCAAAGCCAAAAAACAGACAGAAGAAACAGAAGATAAAATCAAATCAATCGCAAGTTGGACCAAAGACCTTTCAGAGCGTCACCATTGATCCAGGCACCCAGACATCCCGAGATAGAGCCAGCCATCACGAATATTGAAACCAAGAGCTGTGAGTACAATCATCCATTACGAGAAGCCTGAGTATGAGCGAGAGGTAGGATTCTGCTCGAAAACGTTGCTTGCTACAACCTTTAAGGCTTCACGGAATGCATCAATGACAATGCGGATAATACGATCTGGGAAGCTAAACAGCCACACAATGTAAAGTTCCCGGGAAAGCTTAAGTAATAATATATATATAGTATATAGTATGTGTGCTAGTATTGCTTCCTTTCGAGGGTATTATCAACACGTTCCATTGTAGTACTTCTGTTAACAGTTGTAGCCACTCATTGTATATCTCGTATAAAGTTTGCTAAGCAATCGTTTCGAGCAGCAGAATCTTTCATCGCCATCATCAGGCTTCTAGTTATAGGAAGTCTGTGGTCTCACAAGCTTCCGCTGTTTCAGATTTGATGGCTGGTCTACTTCTGGAATTGGCATACTTAACCTGGGTCTTGCGTTCATTTGGGACGCAGCCTCATATTTGAAACGACGGAACTGGTGAGACACACTTCCATACAGAACTTGATTGGAGGCAGATGAGGATTCTGCCTGAAACGTGCTAAAAGACTTTAACAGAACTATCATGCGAGCTACAACCTTAACAGGTAACACATGACATGGGATACATACCCGAAGGAAGCTAAAACAGCAACAAATGAATACCCAGGCGAGAAGCTTAAAAAAACCAAATATTATATATATATTAATTGGATAGAGACAAGATTAAAATCCCTGTAACATTCAATATTATGTTAGCCCGTTTTAGTGGCCATTTATCAGTTGATATTTCTTAACAAATTGGAAATGTTAATTTGGGAACATAGAATATATGAAACGACAGAAAACACAAAAACATTTTCTTACACGAATGGAGACTTCTAGTTTACACTAGAAAAGACAATTAAGAGAGAAAGAAAGCGTCATCAACATTCAATGCCATCGAACCTCAGTGATGCACAAAGAGGACAAGTTAAAGGAAACTTTATCTGAGAGAAACCAACCTAGCAGCAGAATGCCATATTCCAGTTACGCCTCGACTTTACAAAGTCTATGCTGGAGCTCAGAATGAGCAGTAACGATAAGTCATATCGAATCAAAAGTGACACAAGAACAGAAGAAGAATGAAACTTAAAGGCAGGAAAAATGTATGTACATTCAAAGATGGATTCAAAGAAATTTGAACTATACAGCAAGCAACTAGAAAGGAATGAAATCAACAATAAAGAAGGTTGAGAAAGAATGGAAAAAACAGAAAAGAAGCTGAAATGGTTGATCAGAATAGAAATGTTGAGTAAAGAAATGGATGACTTCTTGGTATGTTTGAAAATGGATAAGGCGCAGCATATTTAAGTTCAAATATAAGGAGATCTAAAGAAGAGGACTTAGAACAAGTGATGGCAGGATATTCGCGACTTAATGGAAAAGAGAAAGACGATATGCTGAAAGGAGGTTTAGACAAAGTAACAGAGTGAGCACAAATTTATGCAAGATGAGAAATACAACATCCAAAAAGACCCAGGTTTTATATTCCCGCCATGTGAGATTTGCGAGAAAGGAGTCGAGATATTATAATATATAATTTAAAAAACCAACTACATACAGGGAAAGAACTCTTGGTGCTTAACAAAGTGCCTCACAAAGAAGAGTGAGAGAGCAGGAATATTCTTATTGCGAACTCAAATATAAGAAAACACACACAGCACACATTATTTAGAATGCGTAATCCCAGAGGGAATATTAATCAACTTGGGAAGGGTGAAAGCAATTTAAAGTAGACTCCAGTGGAAAAGATGCACCCAGAGATAATTACTGCAATAGCAAAGTTAGATAGATCATGGAAGATAAGGGGGGGAGGGTGGTAGAGACTCGGAGTAGGAAAATGAATTCGCGAACCGACCAAGATCATCAACGAAAAATAGAGGATAGGAATTGTAGAAAATCAAAAAAGATAAACCAACATCAAGAGAGGAGAAGACCGGAACTCAAGTCAGACCAACAAAGGAGAGCAGAGTAACTTAGCAAAGAGCAAAGTTAATTAGGTTGATGGATGAAGAAAAATAAATACTATATGTGACGCAAAAATGGGCCTAAACTCGAGGATGAAAAGGAAAAGAATATTAAACAAATACCTTATAACACACACACACACAATATATTAACCGGAGTTTTCAGGAAACTCATATAAGAAGGAAGAAGAAAATATATTTAGAATGCCGCAAGCTAGGGACTTTGTTTTTTTATCGTCGCCAAGCAATTTTGAGGAAAAAGAAGGAATTAGCAAGTATATTGTGAAGAACAATGTAAAGCAAGCCCATTTGGATAGACCCCAAATGCGAGGAAATTCTGATGTTAACAAATTTGATTAAATCAATTCTATTCTATAGTGTAAATCTATTGACGCCCTAACGATAACAAGGAATTCTTTTTAAACAATTACAGTGAGAAATTAGTGGAATTTGATAAAAGGAATATTGGTGATCTTGGAGATTTCAATGCTATTGTGGACACCAAAAGATCATAGTAGGGTGGGTAAAGAACTACCAAAAACATGTGAACAATGATGATTGAAACTAAAATTTGATAGACATGTGAGGAAATTAAACCTGAAATTTAACCCTTACATTTTACTCCAACCATGACACAATCATGGACAGACGAATTGAAATATGGTATGGGATGAATGGTGAATTAGTAATGAATTAAAAGAGATTGAATCTACCTTAACGAATGGGGCAGTATCATAACCTGAAATCCAGATAGTGTGAAGGCGAGGAAGAAACAAGGAAAAGGTGGACGTAAATACACAGTTAATTAAAGAGAAAGAATTTATGATTCTTTGATGAGGAATTAGACTATTTTTGATGAGGAATTAAGACTATTTTTTTAAAGAAATAATAATGAGCCCAACTGTACGAAAAAGAATATTTTGTATACAATGAAGCAGTAATAAGAGGCATAACGATATCATAACACTGATAAAGGAAATAAAGAAGAAATATGCCCAACAAATAAATCAGAATAAGAGAATCAAGAATTTAAGAAATTTCAGCTGCAAAACACCCCAAAAGATGCAAATTGAAAAAAACAATGATAATAATAACACATAATTGAAATTAATCGAACAAGAAGGAATGGTCTCAAAAGTTAAATATAGCCAGACAGATATTTTTTGACAGGCCAATAAACCAGGAAGGTCCTGGCCTAGTTAAATTAAAAAGAAAACAAAAAGATTGATTCTAAATAGATTGAGAGGGATGCCCAGCAAGGGATAGAAACAGAAAAAAG
>BHFT01006898.1:0-52314 GCA_004320025.1 Laticauda laticaudata | reverse complement strand
GTACTTTTTTTAAAAAGAATTTTATTTAATTTTCTACAAACGAGACATAACATACGTCATTAAAAACATCTATTCTCATACTATACTTCTCGCGGGTGGTTCGGTTGATTCCATCAGTTTTGTGCTCATTCATTTGTATTGTCCAATTACAGTTCATATTGACATAACCAATTATATTATGCAAATCTCCGATATCGCTCAATATTTACTAAAATAAAAAAATTTTATTTTGAGTTACTTTTAATCATTCATGCTTTGTGATAGATATCAATACTTTTAAACAATTTATTCTATGACAAATCAATAAACTTCATAACAAATCAATCCTAAAAAAACCCTTTATATATTGTAGTTATTATTTTCTATTATCGTGTTTTTATCAATCTAGCCATTGATAAAAAAAGATCCCCAAATCCAATAAAATTGTTCTATCTTCTGCTCTCTAATTTCACAATGTCAATCTACTGCATCTCAGCACATTCCAGTATTTTCTTAATAATTTCTTCCTGTAATGGTAATTTTCTCATTTCTTCCAATTTTTAGCAAATACAATCCTAGCCGCTGTTTAATACATTTACAATCAAATATTTCAATTCTTTATTATATGTGTCAGGTAAAATTCCCCAATAAAAAAATCTCTGGTTTTCAAGTCTATGTGTTTCTTTGTCATTTTTATTTCAACCATATTGTTTGAATTTTAGTCTCCAATATTTTCTAGCATCCTCACAAGTCCACCAACATATGATAGTATGAGCCATGGATATCTGATGAACATTTTCCAACATTTTCAAGATTTTCATTTGAACATCTTTGCTTTTTCTGTCGGGGGAAGCTGCACCTGTATAAAACATCTATATACAAAGTTTTCTTTTATATGCTGTTGACATTTGTCATTTTATTAATTTGGAGACCACTACATTATTTTTGCCATCTTTTCTCTAAATCCCAATCCCATATCACAAATAATTTTCCCCAAACACATCATAGCTTTCTTTAACGTTGTTCTTCTCTAACTTATTCCCGCATAAATCAACCAATTATAGTTTTTTAACATCATCGTTGCTCATCAGTACCCCATCAACATATGCTTTCTATATCAGTCTGTTTATCATTAAGATCTCTTCCATTCTTTGAAAATCTTCATCATATCCTGAGTGTATTTGCGCATATGAAAACGCAGTTTCATTCTTATACCTTTGTTCCTCTAAGTTTTGGATGCGATTTAAGTTCACCCTTTTCAACTAACAATTCCCCCATATCTAACTGTTTGTTCCTTTTTATTAGTACTAGGATAGGAAAATGCTTCAATAGTCGATAACCAGACTGGAATTTCTCAAATAACATTGTTTTTTTATCTTTTCCCAATTTAACCACAAAAGACTCCCGGTATATATGTCTTCTGAAATACCCCTGTTGTTTTAGTTCCTTGTACCATAAAACAGCCGATGCCAGCCCAACAGTAAATCATGGCCTTCTAATGTCCAACAATCTATGTTTCTTAATGTATCCATTCTTTGACCCACATCAAACTTTGCAGCTTGATAAATACAGTTCCATTAGGCAAGCCAAAACCTCCCCTAATTCTAGCATCTTGCAAAAGCTTTAACCTTATCTCGCTCTTTTAACCTTGCCATATAAACTTCAACATGATTTTATTTAAATCTTCAAAATAGTCTTTTCCAAGTCTAATTGGTATTGTTTGAAAGCATGAAGATAAAATTCTGCGGTAAAATATTCATCTTTAATTGTTGAAATTCTCCTCCTATTAATGACAATTGCAAGGTTTTTCCATTTCTTCAAATCTGTAATTATCTGTTGATTGGAGTTTAGTATAATTTATTCTCCTTTTAATGTGCGTACATCTTGCCGTCAAATATATCCCCAGATACTTAACCTTATTTGTAACTTGGATTTTCAAAAGATCTGTCATTCTTCTCTTTGTCTCAATAACATATTTTTTGTTTAGAATCTTTGTTTTATCTTTATTTATCTTCAAGCCAGCCATCTCACCATATTGTCTCTATCTTTTCCAATAACTTTGGAGCGGATTTCTAACGGGTTCTTCCAGAATAAAAGCTAAGTCGGTCAGCAAAAAGTCTGTAGTTTAAATTCTTCTTTTATTAATTTTCATTCCCTTTTATACTTTTATCATCCCTAATATTTCTGATTTAATCACTTCCAAAGTCAATACGAATAACAAAGGAGATAGAGGACACCCTTGTCTTGCTGCTTTTCTTATATTAAATAAGATCTGTTAAATTCTCCTTCCATCATTTACCTTTGCTGTCTGTTTATTATATATGGACTTCTACTATGCTTGAAATAAATTTTTCGGGCTAAAACCCATCTGTTCCAATAGTAATACAATAAATCTCCTAGTTCACGTTATCAAAAGCCTTTTGAGCATCTAGAAATATCAAAGCCATTTGCTTCTCTCAGGATGAGCTCCATAATATTCCAAGGTATCCAAGATTACTCTCATATTGTCTCTAATTTGTCTCTTTGGCAGAAATCCATTTTGACATCTGGGAGTGAATAAAATTATTTAAATATTTTCAGTCTTTCTTGCTAAATTGAAGCAAAGATTTTATAATCTGCATTCAATAAGGAAATTAGGTCTATAATTCTTAATTTGCAACGATCAGCCTCTTCTTTTGGGAATAAGTTGGTAATTATAAGCCTCTTGGACCATGTTTTGGGTGTCATCATCTTCTTTAACATAACTTCATTCATAACTTTCTAATACAATGCGGATGCTCAATGATTCTGAATTATTGGAAATTTTTTATAGAATTCTGCCGAAGCCCATCTGGACCTGGTGCTCTTCCCATTGTTTTGTCTCTTAAATGCTTCATTTAATTCCATCATTGTTATATTACTTTCCTAACATTTCTTCAGTCTCTTTAGGTATCTTCGTGGTTAGTTAACATTCTGTAAATACTGTTTAATTTTATCCTCATGCAATATTCTTCTTGTTTAATATAGTTGCCCGTTAAAAATCTCGAATAATTTCCTTTTCTCCTTATTACCCACAACAGACTTGGCCTTGATCATCTATTAGTTTCACATATTTTTTCTTGATTCCCTTCGGATCCTTTCTCAGTTTTATATGCTAAACCATCTACCTGGTTTATTTGCATCTTCGAAATAATTTCTGTTAAAATTTTTAATTTTTCTGTGCCAGTTCTTCTTTCCCTATTAATTCCATTTTATGCTTAAATTACATCAGTTTTCAATTTAATACTTTTTTTCTGTGGCATTTTCTCGTAATTCTTTTCAAGTCTTTTATATTCGTCCTTCAAGGTTCGGATGGCTTGTCTTTTCCTAATATTCTTCTTTCTCTGTTATAATCTATTATACAACCTCTAGCATATGCCTTCATTGTATCCCAGACATTCTGTATTGAAGTATCTTCTTTTTTTGTTTTCTTTAACAGAAAAAGACTAAATTCCTCGTCCATCCATCTTCGCCTATAAAGTCGGTTTCTCCTTTGAACATAGTGTGTAGTTAATGTTCCATTCGATATTTGTTTTTTTGTACTTCAAATTTTAAATTGGTCATTGGATATGATCTGCACACAAGTATTTATTTCAAATGATTGATTTCTCTTGAATTAGTCGCAGATATTAATCTATCGTTGAGAGTAACAAATCATATCTAATTGGGAAAACAGATTAAATGTCAGTAATTGAGCTAAGCTAAGTATATTGTTTAAATTTTAAAGTTTTATTTTGATCTAAAAATACTCTTCTTAGGTTAAATAATAGTGGTAATGGTTTAAATAAAGGCGAAGATTTTTAGGGATGAATATTTTTATAGTTTGGTTTATTGTATGCTCTGTTATATAGTCAAATTGATTCGTCAACATATTAATTTAAAATCAAATAAATAACTTTCAATATTGGGAAAATAATAACAGTACTAATTATTTAAATATGTAGTTTTTTGATAAAAATATTTTTGTTTATAATCTAGGGAAGGAATAAATTTGACAACTTAAGGAGTTCGATTTTTATATTATTTGTAAATCTCACTTCCCTCCCAAAAATATAATACTATCTAGAAGTATTTTCCATACAGTGTAGAACTAAGGTTTTGATGGAATATTAATTATTTTAACTATACAGAGAACAAATACTACTTTTATTACATTGGAGTAAAAGAAGAAATATTTTAATTCAATTTGGTATGTACCTTAACAAATCTGATCACTGTTTGATTTTTTAATATGAACTTACTTGTAAAGCAAATTATTATCAAATTTAATGTCTAATTATAATGTATATGAAAGGTTTTTCACTTATTTTAACAAGCAGAATGAGTACTCAAGTACATTTATGAATTAATTGGTAGATAAGTTTCTCTTCTTATAAATGATATATGCATTGTATATTTAGATATAACAGCTATAAGTTGATATCATTCTTACAGTTGAATTAATTTACGTTATCAAGTGTAAAACTAAAAAATAATCTTATATTTTAAATTTCTAGTGGGGTTGCTTAATAAAGATAAATAAGATAATGAGCAAATTATTTATATGAATACGTCTTTTTATTTTCAAAAAAAGTCTCTAAGTAGAAACAGGTGTGGTTTTTTAAATTTGCGAATAAATCTATGAGTGTCTATGATATTGAAAAGTACAGCAATTCCAATAATTTATGGTAGTAAGGAACAATATATAGGGTTAAAATGTAATTGATGAACGTAGGGATTTTAGTAAGAAATAGATATTATGTATTTAAATCATATATCAATTACTTATTTATAGGTAATTTGTTTTAAAAAAAAAAATATATTTAGAAAATTCTTATATTTAATGTTTTATAATGTTAACTCAGACTTCCGGCTAATACATTATTGGGATCGCTTCTTGATGCGATTTTTACGCGCGGTCAAATAACTCAATATGGCACTATAAATTATCCCGGTCGCATTTCATCTTACTTCATCACGAATCATCTTGTATACAAACTCCCACCACCAACCAGCACCCAGATCCTACAGTCTAACTAATTATCAACCACTCTCACTCCACCATCATATTCTCTCCCCATCACCAACTTGCCTAACATTCTAATAACAGCAACAACTACCCACGCACACCCAACCACACCCCTTTACCCCTATATTATAGAAGCAAAATCATCTTTATTAATTTTTTAATATATAGTATATTTTGAGGAAATAGTAACGCACTGAAATTTATGAAAATTGTAAATATACAAATCACACACAATAACAATCCTTTTATTGTTACTCCAACAACAAGTTTAATATAGTCACTAAATATTATTTAACACTTTCTTATACTATTGTTTTAATTAATTAATAGATTTTTTGGAATATATAATAATATCTTACAATAATTTGTTTTTTTAAACATTTTTTATATATCTTTCCGTGCTATACTACTGCATAACACAAAATAATTAATTAAAGAGTAACATTTTCTTGTTTTCAGGACTGATTGAATTTGAAGAATGTAATACAGCCAGTGCAGTTGAGGGTAAGTTTTTCTTCATTGTAAAAATGATTTAAAATATGTAAATGTTTTAACTTCCAATATAGGTTCTTTTTAGTAATCATTAGGAATAATCTGTTAAAATATTAAGTGAAATACCTGAAGAGGAACATATGTCTGTTTCAATTTAAAAGGATCCATTGTGCACCACAGATTGCCTTATATAGAAGCAACAAAAATATTCTCATAATTATTATTGTTTCTAAAGAAGAAGCAAATAGCTTTTCAGCATTCCCATAAGTATATTCAATTTTTATTTTATTTTTTTTGCATCTGTCCTTTTCCCATTTTCCAAAAAGTACAGAACACTTACTAATTGTATTCTCTGGCTCTCCAGAGAATTACCTGTAAAAATTACCTGCAATTTTTTTTAGCATCCTGAGATTCTCTGATGATTTATTATTGACTTAAAATCTGATCAACAACATATTATTCACCTGACGAGGGGCTCCAGTCAGCCTAACTCAAAGCCTATTGATGTCACTTAACAGTTTCTTCTGATCAGAACCAGGACAATACTGAGAGGGCTAACCTCCAGGCTAATCATGGATTTTGATTCCCTGAAAATATTTTGAGCAAATATTAACAGGTGGGGATTGCACTGTGTTTGCCTGGATAAATTGCCATTCAACTTGGCCAAGCAGATCAAGATTCAACTTGGCCAAGCAGAATTTAACTTGACAGATTTAATAAAGTAGAGATGTGTTTCAGAAGTCATTTGAAATTTTAGGGGCTCATAGCAACCACAATGTTTAAGTACCCCGGATATAAGCAGAAATCTTGATTCAGAGCCATGTTTAAGATTAAAAACATTGAATGCTTTAATTGTAATGGATTAAGTAGTCCAATTTATTGGCGGTGCTTTTGTAATGACATATGGTAATCTAATGAAATAAATTACCTTTGTATTTGCTATACGTGTGCATTATTTCAATGTATGCTGAATAACATGTACTTTTCAATGTCTATCTAATAATAATTTACTTGCAGGAATAAAGCCAAGAAAAAGAAAGCATTTTGGATTGTCAGGGATTATTAAGAAGGAAAAAGATCTAGAATCTATGTAAGTATATTTCAAATGAAAATATAAAAAATAATGTAATAATAAAAGCTTCTATTCTTTTATATAAAAGCTTCTATTCTTTTATTCTATTCTATTCTATTCTATTCTATTCTTCTAAACTTGGAAAATTCCATTTTTGACAAGAGCATTAATGAATTAATTTCACACATATATTTTCTAAACATAGGCTTATATATTATTTTATGCAAAATCACTTTCCAATTCAAATTATGTATAATCCCACAATAATCCACCTAGAGCTGAGAACTTTGTTTATGGGGCTCAAAATACATATTATATACATCCTAAAGAATGCAATTAGTTGTCAAGGAGAAGAAAAGGGAATTTGATTGATCATAAAATCAAAGGGTTGTTTGCTAACTCATTTGTTTTATCTTAAGTTTTAATCATAGCTCTATGTAGCAGTGATTATTGAAGTTTTTTAGGCATCTCTTAGCACTATATTACATTCCAATCTTCTTTTGTATTGGTGTAAGTGCCATTTTTAATTGATTTAAAAGTGTCAATGCCAGTATTGTAGTTCCAACAATAACAGAAGCACATACTCTTTCCGAGCAACGTAAGATTAATCCATATGCCATTTTTATCCTGTATAAAATAAAGTTTTGATCAACTATATATGTTTTAAGTATCTTTTACCATTTTCTAAAAATATAGTTACTAAATGGTTAAAAAAAGTGGCATCAAAATTATGGAATTCACTTGTCCAAGAGCCCCTATCCACTTAGAACATAGAAAAATAGGAAATGGAACAATGTTAATGCCAGCAAATCCTCTCATATTTCATTACTAGATGATTTGTATCTTTAACTACTACACTAAGCATGCTATTTCTGTGTTTATATATATGGAGGCTTTTGGTGCAGCTTGGCTCCGAGTAAATGGATGGCTATCATTCGTTAGGAAGCTAGGTTTCATCTGGGTGCCTGGCTGGGGTATGTTTGAGCTGGAGGTATCAGAGTGGATCTGTTTGTGCCCAGGTGTTTGCCTGGCTAGTGGTGTGGAGATTTTTTTGTTTGTGAATGCAGGCTTCCAAATGATTGACAGTCTAGTGGAATCATCTCTTCTATTCATGCTTTCAGGTCTTTTTTTTAATCTCTATGGCTTCCCTGATAATTCTGTGGCTGGGGTTTTCTATAGTGGCTAGGGTTTGGGTGCCATTGAAGTTGATGCTACGACCTGTGGCTTTCATGTGTTGGACTCGTGAGGAGGTGTGTTCCAGCTTTTTTTTACTGCATTTTTGTGTTCATCCAGGTGGGTACTTACTCTTCCATTGGTCTGTCCAATGTATGTGGCCGGGCATGATGCACAGGGGACTTCGTATATGCCTTGGTTTTCCAGGTCAATTTTGTCTTTGGGGTTTTTAAGGATGGCTGCTATTTTTTTGTCTGTTTTGAAGACAGTCTTGATGTGATGCCCGTGTAGTATCTTACTGATTTTGCCTGTAGTACTTATGTAGGGGAGGACAGCTGTTCCATAGGTCTCTTGATCTTCTAGGTCTCCATTATGTCTTAGTGTGTTTTTATGGATCAAGCCAGTGATTCTGCTTTTGTGGAAGCTGTTGGCTGTCAGTACTTTAGTCAGGAAGCATGGTTCAGTCTTTATATGTGTCTTGTCTGCCAGGCGTTTGGTTCTGGCAATTAGTGTTTTGGCCATGGAGTTTATCCGTGCTGGGTGGTGGTGGGATTGGGCATTGAGGTAGTGGTTGGTATGTGTTTTCTTCCGGTATATGGTGTGTCCTAGTGTGCCATCTGTTTTTTTGTAGATTAGTACATCTAGGAATGGTAGTTGATGATGACTTTAAAAATATCAGAACTATCAGCAAAACAGAAAATTTCAACAACAGAATAATCAGAGAAGCCATAGAGATAGAAAAACCCACACAGCATGAATAAACAAGATGATACCTCCCACCTACCAGCCATTTAGAAACTTGCCCTCATTAACAAACGAGTACCTAACATGAAGAATGACACCAGACCCACACCCACGAGGGCCACACAAAATACTACCACCACACTTCCATGCAGAAAGCAGACTCACACCCACACAGAAGATGAGACACGATCACAGACTAGAAGCCACTACCCACTTCGACCCATGCATGAAGTGAACTGACGCCCACCATGACGATGTGGCACAACCACGAACGTGAAGCCAAACAACAGGATCACAGCTCACCAGCTCAAATCCCCCAGCAACTAAGACNAACACAGCAAACTCCAAGACCAATAAACACAGACCAAGACTCCCAACCAATCAGGATGAAAAAAAAACCATTCTGGCACAGCAATAGGCCAGCCCCAAATTTAAAACGGAAACAACTGTAAGATTCTGACCCACAGATGAACACAATACAGAAGCCTGATGATGGCAGATGAGATTTTGCCGAAACATTATTACAACTTTAAAAGCACAGCTACAAGGACGTGGGAAAATACCCAAACAAAGCTGAACAGCACATATTTGTTTTCTTAAGTTTTCATGGGTATTTATATGTATGGTGTTCAACTTTGTTCGGGTATTTTCCCACGTCATTATAATTGTGCTTTTAATGTAGCAATGTTTCGGCAGAATCTCATCTGCCAAAATCAGTCTTTGTCGACATACACAATACAGAAGCCTGATGATGGCAGATGAGATTCTGCCGAAACGTTGCTCCAACTTTTAAAGTACAACTATAATGACATGAGAAACTACCCGAACAAAGCTGAATACCATACATGTTAAGTACCCGGAAAAACTTAAGAAAACATATATACATGAAAAATATATATATAACAATGAAAAAATGGGTGCACCTTTGCTCAACTCCTCCTATATGGGTTCCGCTGGTCTATCCTGTCTTGCCACACTGCTGCTGTGGGATCCAAAAGGTAACCAACCTAGTTTACAAAATCCAGCAAGTTTTTTTTTTTTTTTAATGTGGGGTAAGGAATAGCTTGATGGACTATCATTATTCATGAAAAGCTAACAATACACACAACATTGCATTCTAGACTTAGAGATTGTAAGTGTGCAAGCTATCAGAGCCATAAACAAGGGCTTGACTCTTCCTATTTCTTTCCCAACTCCTGGGATCAAGTCATAAGAATCTGTGAAAGGAAACAAATGAGATGCTGAGTGTACAATTGGCAACCAAGCACAAAATCACTTGCAACTTTCGTGGATAATTTTCAACTAATGGCTTGGAAAGCCCCATTGCTTTTGTCCTTTTTTTATACTTGACAGTTTTATATTGCAGAGAAACAAAGAGGCTGGTATCGTAGGGTGAGAAGGGATTTGATTCTTTATCTCTCAGTTCTATTGCACTAACCACCATCTGAGTAAAATCATAGAAATGTCATGCTCATTTTGTCATATTCATTTTTTGCATGCTGGATTAATTAGCATGATCTATAGAGTAATACCCCATAAATACAGTTAACTTGATAGGATTTATTTACCTGTGATTATCCCAATATAAGGAAAACTGCTTTCAGCCTTAATCTGTAAAGTAATCACAAAGGTGATGTATAAGAGCCAGTTTGGTCTACTTGTTAAGGCATCCAGCTAGAAAATGAGAGAGCATGAATCTTGCTCCTGCCTCAGCCTTGAAAACCAGCTGGGTGATCTTGGGCTAGCCTAATTCATTATGGAGAAAATAAGAGGAGAAAAGTATGTTGGATATGTTCCCTGCCTTGAGTTATTTATAACAATAATAAAGGTGAAACACATACATAATTACATGTAGGCATACATACATATATACATACATACATGCATACTATTGAATACAAAGTATTATTCTATCTTGCCATCTAGATTTCTACTTCTGCCCATGTAAATAAAAGAATACTGGTGAGTCAAATACAGAAAATTTCCAAGAAGTATTTGATCACAAGCCAATTTTTTTAAAAAGCAAAAAGGATTATGGGAAGTAAAAGAGAATGTTTAATGAGATAGAAAGCAACTTATGTCCTTTATCCAGACTCTAGTATTTTTACACAGTATCAATGATACTCAGAGCCAGGAAAAAAATATAAAATGGGGGGGGGGTTCATACATTTCTTGATTTATCTAAGTAGACATCTGGAAAATGAAAGAATTGTTGCTGCAGAAGATCCCATGTAGTTACAAATTTACATGTTAACTATCTCAGGGAAATACATATGAATAAAGATATTTGAGATTAGCAAATTCTATGACTTGGGAGAGAAAATGCACTACTTTTACACCCTGCTCATGGACATCCATCAAAAACAAGACCCAAACTCTTGAATATTAGACAAGACTATAAAAGGACAACATTTGCTGAAATCAGTTCTGTTGCATATAAAGGGTACCTTAGATTTTTCCCACCTGGATTATTTAGCTATATCTGTTGAATTAATTTAATTTACCAGTTTTGATATAAACATGCACCAATGATTTCATTATATAGATGCTGGCTATGGTAATTTTTTTTTAAATAAAGTTTTATTTGGGTTTTCACGCACAAAATACAAGTAAAGCATCTTTTTTGAAAATATCAGGGTCCCAGGTTGAATTTCTTTATACAGACACAAAACTCAATTTGATGTTCCTTTTTGTATTCTATTCCATATCTTATACTATTTTACATTTTCTGTATAGTTTTTCCCTTCTTTAATTTTTCTCAATTTTCTATTTTTTGCATTATCTCATCTCAATTTCAAATTTACTATGATTTATACTTTTTCTGTTCTGTTTCAATTTCTATTATCTTTCTCATGAAAACAAATTTTTCTCCTGTATGTTACTAATTGGTAGTATTGACACCTTTATATCTTTTAATTACATCCATTCAACTGCTTATTTTAAACTTGCAACAATACATTAAGGTTATGACCTTTCATATATAAAACATAATACCAATTAACTTCCAATCGAATTCTGCTGGTTACATTCTTATAATACACACTATATTAAAAGGAAGAAAAGAAAGAAAGAAAGAAAGAAAGCAAAAAAGCAAGAAGAAAAGAGTAAGAAAGAAAAGACAGAAAAGAAAGAAAAGAAAAAGAAAGAAATATTTGCAATATAAACCCTGCGATACCGTCCATTCCAGTTCAGTTCTATCATTAATAATCATTAAATCTACATTTCTTTACACTTTCTTTTTCAATTAAAATATCATACTTCCGTTAAAAACAGTATATAATCTCCATAAATTAATTTTTCCCTTATTTCTCTCACATATGTTTTATAAATCATTAAAATATACTTTTGTTTACATTTATTATTGAAAGCATTCGACTGAATTAACAATGCTATTCATCAGACATTTTAATCATACATTGTTCATATTTTCTAAAGATAGTTTTCTGCTTCTAATAAACCATACTATCTTTATGTACCTTTGCAGAATCCCTTTTCTCATTCCATTTTTTTCACCCATTATCTCTAAATAGCTCCTGGTTTCTCTATATTTTTGCTTCTGTCCTGTATAACTTCTTTTCCTTTCTTCTTCCCTCTTCACTCTTCTCCCCCCCTTTTACCCCTTTGGTCTCTCTAGTTCTAATTCTCTCTTCTGGGACAATTTCCGTCGTTCTGTTGCTTTCCCTGATTTTGTTACTTATTTTTTCACTCTAATTTTTTTCGGGGGGGGGAATTTGTTGTTTTCCCAATGCTTAAAAACTTTCCATTCTCTTTTCCCCCCTTTCCTTTTTTATCCCTCCCCCATCTAACGATTTACTTGTTTCATTAAAGATGTCTTCTTTGTCGCAATTTTTCTTGTTTGCAAGCATTTCTTGTGTTTCTCATTAATTCCAAATCTCCATTTGCTAAAACTGGAAATACGAAGCCAAAAGAACCTCTCTCTTCTTGTGCTCTTCTGGTGTACTTTTTAAGTCGCTATGTTTTCAAGTTCTTCTAAAAGTGGAGCCATTTTAAACAGTTTTAAAACAACCCACCCGATTGATTCTACATCATTCCAAAACAAGAACCAAGAAATCCAGAAATCATCAAAGTAATCCAGATAGTCCCGAGTTATATCTTCTTTAAAGTGTTCTTTTTTCGACTTTCTCTTTCCTGGGTTTTTTGTTGCGATTATTTTCAGTGAGAATTAATTCTTTTTGGAAATCTTGGTGTATTGAGATTCTTGATAATAAGTTCTTTTTTTAATTCCGGCAGTCTCTCCTCCCTTTCCAGATTCCTGCCCTTTTATTCTTTTTCTCTCCTTCCTGTTTTCAAACAGCTTTTAATTATCCAGAAATATTTATTATCCCTTTGGGACTTTTTTATTTTCGCATTAAATGCCTATTGATGTCAAAAGTAAAAGATTTCTTATTCCAATTTCTTGCTTTTAAACCTCTTTCCTGTCAGGTATAGGGAAAAGGAGAAAACCAATCTTTTCCCTTTTCTCTTCCTTTTGCAGGCTTAAAAATCTTCTTTGGGAACAATGTTATTGTTTTTTAACAGTTCTCAAATTCTCAGGGTACCTTATTTGTTTGCTTTTGCTGTTTGACCCAGTCACCAAAACTTCTCTTCTTATCTTCCTCCTGCAACATTCTTTTCCAGTCGAGTTCTTTCCTTGTGGTGGCCATTTCTGACCCACTGCTTGCATACTGCAAGAGGAGAGATGTGGCTCTCCTCAACCCTGCTGGCAGTCTTCCTCCTCTTCACCACCTCTACGGGGGGGCTGAGCCCTGAAACCAGCCAGCTCGGGGAGCTCCAGCAGTGAGCACAGATCAAAGCCTCACAGAAATGAGGTTTTGTTCTGTCACTGAAGAAGCTCAAACCGGAAGCACCTGGCTATGGTAATTTTTGAGATATTTTCATACAAGTTTTGGCTCTTTTAACCTAGCAGTACCATAATATTTTAGTACCAAAAAAACCTTTTATCTCACTTTATTGCTAAAATGCTCATTATACATTCAAGGGAGAATGGATCTTATCAAAATACTCCTTGACATAAATCCAGAATTTCCATTACTAAATGATGTGAAGTAAGTCTGGTTTTACTACCATTTTTTACATGGTCATTAAGTGAATCATATGTTTATGTGAAACCAGCTTCCTCCATTGGCTTTGCTTTACAGAATTCTCCAGGAAAGGTTGCAAATAGCAATCTGAGGCCCTCAAGATGTTGTAACTATCAAAAATACATGCCAGTTGCCAAGCTCCTAGATTTCACAAAGTTTTAAATTAATACTTATCTTAAATAGGAATATACGGAAATTTCCAAGAGAAAACTAAACACAGTAGAGAAAGGAAGAAAAAATGAAAATGTAATGGAAAGGATCAGAAGCTCAGTACTCATAAACGCAATGCCATATTGAATGGCTTAAAACAACTTCCAATATAGCAATTCAGTTGAACTGTTAACTCACCAGTCATTGTTAGTTAAGAATTGATGTTAGTTAATTAACATCAATTAATTAAATGTTAGGGGACATGATTTCTCAGTAGTTAAAGATGCTAAGATTGCCAGCTGGAAAACTGACACCCTGGGTTCGAGACCTCAGCGCCCCAGGATGGGATGAGCTCCCATCCTTGCTCCAGCTTCTGCCCACCTAGCTGTTCAAAATAATGCAAATGTGAGCAGATAAATAAGTACCACGTTGGTGGGAATGTAACAGCATTCCCTGCACCTCGGTGTATAGTCATGCTGGCTACATGATCATGGAAATGTCTTTGACAATATTGGTTCCCTTGGCTAAGAAATGGAGATGAGCACCTCCAAGAGTGAGACATGACTGGACATGGGAAACCTTTATCTTTTTTAATTGTTAGTACTAATATAGTTTGTGACATGACCTATATTCTCTGATGATATCTGCCACAAGCCAGGATTTCATTAAAATAATTAAATGTGCATCATGTTGTTACTACGCTAGCAATACCCCTCACAATAACTGCATGCAGCACAGTATACAAAAGGAATTTTTCATAGTATCATGATACCTATTTCAGCACATTGCACATACACACAAGTATTTATATATTTATTTATTTATATATTTATTACTTTGGTAAATAACTGTTGTTAATGCCACAGATTTTTATTATGGCTACAGAATTGTGCTAATAACAAATAGGAAACAAGAAGCTTGGTGAAATAAGTTGTGGAAGAGAAACAAATGTACATAAGGGAATAATAATTGTGGAGGGAAGAAAAGGAAGGAAGGAAGGAATATAATGGGCAGACAGAGAAAAAAGACTGTTGGAGATAATCTAGTCAGAGAGAGTAAGGTATGGTCAACATTAAATGAAGCAGACAAGATGCAAAGCAATTTTAATCATAATGCAATTTGTTTTGGAATTGAGTAATGGGACCCAAAGAAAGCAGCTTCAGCACATGAGTGGAATTAAAAATAGAAATGATGGGATGACTTGAGTTAAATTCAAATGAAGGAGTGTTTTGTATATTTGTATGGGCTATCTTAAAACTGAAATAAAATATTAAGATCATTGTAGCTATAGGAAGAAAACTAACTGATAAATTCTGGGAAAATGTTGAAAAATGATAAAACGGATGGTGTTCATAGTATAACTAAGCAGTGTGGCTTCATGCTGGGTGCAAAGAGTGAGTCTCAGATTTTCTGTTTTTCAGTATGCCAGTGGGGAATGTATGAATGTGAGATACAATATGTATGTACAGTATGTTGAATAGGGGGGAGGGATACTTAAGAAGTGAGCATAGTAAAACCCTAAGAGATGAATTGGTGCTAAATGAATATGCATTGAATAGAAAAGTGAACAATCAATCTGAAAGAAGTAATTTGAGATGGTTTGATCAGATACACTGAATGAATGAGCACTGACTCAGAAGCAGTTATCTATATCCATATATCTCTATCTATATGAATGAATGAATGAATGAATGAATGAATGAATGAATGAATGAATGAATGAATGAATGAATGGGTTGGGAGAAAGAGGAAGAATTAGTTGTTCATGATTGGAAGATGTGAACCCCAAATAAAAAGAAAGGTGAGAAGTTGAAAGAACTAAAGACAATATATATGGAATAGTGCATAGACTTGTTGGAAACAAGGATAGCTTGCAAAGACAGAAAGGTACAAAAAGGTATACTGAATGCTACTAACACAAACCAGAGGTTGCTATATTCCCATTTTCCTTATTTCATGTCTTTAATTTCTTTGGTTTACTACTTTTTACTTCTTTTTTTAAAGTTTATATTATGTTGCTTACTCTGAAAGGAAATAGCACAATAGATGAGTGTGGGTGTAGGATGTATAAGCATGTGTCTTGCAATTACAAAGTGTCTGGATGATTTAAAATATAAAACTCATATCAATAGAAATTATTTACCATTGCTGCATTTATAAAAAATGCAACTACTGTTGCACTTACCATACAGTAACAATAGCACTTAGACTTATATACTGCTTTATAGCACGGCTAAGCCAGGGTTGTTGCAGGCTGGATACAGCCTGTGCAGGCCATACTCACCACGGCTCTGCAAGGGCAAAAACAATCATGATTCATCACGATATGACCTGCAATGCAATTAGGTTTGACACTGGTCTAAGTGGATTAGAGATCAGCATGCTGCCCCCAACAATTGGGGTCCTCATTTTACCGACCTCAGAAGGATGGAAGGCTGAGTCAATCTTGAGCCAGTTAGGATTGAACTCTTGGCAATCAGCAGAGTTAGCCTGCAAGGCTGCATACTAACCACTGTGCCACCATGTCATGGCATGCTTTCATAGACAACATATCTGTGACTACCAGTCTTTAGAGGTAGAGTAGCTGAGGAAAGAAAAGTTGTCCTTATGTCTTTATTTGGGGCATCAAAGACACTATGATCAAAACAAGTTGCTCATCTAGGTTGTTTATCCGAATAATAATTTGATATTGTTTTCAGCTGAGGGGATGGGCTGGTGGGCTAATAGATCTTCCTAATTAACTGTGTTGAAGCAATTTCAAGAGATTCTGATGAGAGTCTTATGTGATACACCTGATTGTGAAAAGTCCAGTATAAGATTTGAAGGATCCAACTCTCTTCTTGTCCAAGGTTCCAGCCTGGTAAACTTTCCTGTCAAATATAGTCATAGGAGCTTTAGCTTAATATTTCACTGCCATGTTGCCATTTTGTTGTTGTTGTGGAAATGGATGCAATAGACCAACCAATTCTCTGTGAGCATTTAATTAAAACTGAAGGGCTCCTTGTGAGCCAGCATTCCTTGCCTAATAATGCCATGATACAGAAATGTTTATTATTATCTCCTTTATTAGATAAGTTCTCACTGGGTTATATGATGTGTCACATTAAATTAGATTCCATTTTGCAAAGTGTTTGGTTTTCAGGTTGCTGCCTGGGATTCATTTTCTGCTTTGAATTTAATGAACAAATCAACTTGCCATGTTGATAACTGAAGGCTTATCACTAACCTTTCTATATTTATCAGAGGTCAGCTTGAATTAGTGTCTCTCTCCCTCTTTCTCTGGGCAAGTAGGAGATAGAATAGATGTTTATAAAAAGGACAAGGTTTAATTAAAGGTTTAGGAAGTATACTTTAATTTCACACATATTCCTGTATAGGTTAACTTAAATCTCAGTGGTATATACCTTGCATTTAGAAAGCATATTATAGCACTTCTTTCAGAGGAAAGAGAGAGAAAAAAAATATTGAATATGTAGGTGAGGAATAAGCAATTATCCAGAGGACCTTCTATAGACTGAATATATAATTAAAAGCTAAATAGACAAGGTTTATATGTTGACAAACAAAGCAGTTAGGGATTTTATAAAATCTTTCTCACAATTAGTTGCAAAATTATCTTAAATTTAGAGATGATAATAGAGATAGAAGACAGAGAGATAGAGATAGAAGACAGAGAGATAGAGAATAGGTAGAGACGATGATAGAGATAGATAGAAATAGAGAGAGAGAGAGAGGGAGGAAGGGCAACATAGAGGAGATAACCTTAACCGCACAGGATGACTCAGTTTATACTGAGGTGCACATTGTAAAAATCAGTCTATGCTTTCATACTGAATCTTGCAGAATGAGACTGTTGACATTAAACTTAATAAATTACATGGAGATAAAGAAAAAAGGAGGGCAGAAATCTAAGGAAGTAAAAAAGCCTTACAGGAAGTTGTATTTTCTTTACATTCTTAAAACTGGGCATATAAGCATTTCATTCTATAGTCTATAATACTTGATTGGCCATCTCAAAATGCTGGGAGTTTTAAAGCTTATTTTTATTTTATTCCCAAAAAGATAAAATACAGAACTCCCAACATTTTTAACAAAAATTTACAAAAACAAAGAAAAACAAAACACAAAACAAACAAGACATTATATTAAAAACACTATGTACAGGTGAAACTCAAAAAATCAGAATATTGTGCAAAAGTTCATTTATTTCAGTAATGCAACTTAAAAGGTGAAACTAATATATGAGATAGACAAAGTGAAAACTGAATACTGGTATCATTATATGCAAGCAAGATAGTTCAAGCGTGATTTGTCATTAATTGAGATAATTATGGCTTTACAGCTCAGAAAAACCCCAATCCACAATCTCAGAAACATTAGAAATTACATGCAATCAATGAACAGGATTGCACTACAACAATATCAGACCTCTGAAACAGTATACGCATGCATATTACCTCAGTATCTTGGCTCTTGGCTCCCTTTCATGCAGCAATACTGCTCAATGCAGACGTGTGCTGCATCATAAGCTATCAGCCGTGTGGCACTGCTGAACGGTGTTATGAAAGACCAGATGCTTCAAAAGCGGCTCCTCTCACCTCATCTGCAATTCTACTCATTCTCATATTTCTCTTGGCAATCCCCATAGATTCTGTGTGGAGTTCAGGTCAGGCGAGTTTGCTTGGCCAATCAAGCACAGTTTAATCCCATGGTCAAACTGGAAACCAGGTTTTGGTGCTTTGGCGTAGGGCAGGTGCCAAATCCTGCTGGAAATGAAGTCAGCATCCCTTATAAAGCCTTGTCTGTTGAAGAAGCATGAAGTGCTCCAAAATCTTGGTAACAGCTGGTTATCCTGGACTTAACTCGAAGCACATGCGGACCAAACACACATGCAGATGCGCATGGCCTCTCCCAAATCAACACAGACTGTGAAACTTCACACTAGACTTCAAGCATCTTTGCAGTGTGTGCCTCTCCATGCTTCCTCCAGACTCTGGGTCCTTGGTTTCAATGAATGCAAAAGTTGCTCTCAATCAGAAAAGAGACTTTGGACCAACTGAACAATAAACCGTTAACATGTTTTCCTTTAGCCAGCGTAAGAGTTGACTGTTGATCTGTTCACCTGTCGCAGAGCGGACTTCGTGACAAGAGGAATACAACATCTTGACCCATGTCCGATGGATCGACGTTCATGTGTGTTGGTTGGCTCTTGATGCACTAACTCCAGCCTCAGTCCACTCCTTGTGAAAGTCCCCAATACTGTTTTGAATGGCCTTTCCTGCAAGTCTCCAGCTGCGATGCATCCCTGCTGCTTTGATAGCACCTAGTTTCCCCACACTTTTCCCTATCCACATAACTTTCATTAATGTGCATTTGATACAGCACTTGGAACATCCAACTTCATTAGCAATTACTTTTGAGGTTCTGTCCTTATGGGAGGTGTCAATTGATGGTTTTCTGCACACCGTCAGGTCAGGCCAGTCTTTCGTGATTGTAGATTCCTATGACACCAGACCTGAGAGCGGCCATTTCAAAGCCTCAGGAATCGCTGTGCAGGTGTTAGGGCTTAATTATGCTGATTAGAGTGGACACTGACTTATGAATATTGAACCTTTTCCACAATATTCTAATTTTCTGAGATTGTGGATTTGGGGTTTTCATGAGCTGTAAACCATAATCATCTCAATTATGACACTATCTTGCTTGAACTATCTTGCTTTGTATGTAATGAGTCTATCTCATATATTAGTTTCATCTTTTAAATTGCATTATTGAAATAAATGAACTTTTGCACAATATTCTATTTTTTCAAGTTTCACCTGTATACATATTATTCATCCTAATCAAATATGGATAAATATTTTACAACAATATTAGTTTCCCACCATCCTGCAAAACAGGCCCTATTTTTTTTAAACTACTACTTCTATTTGCAGATTATTAACTGGTCATCCATCTACTATATTAATGACAAAACAGCTAACAGGTAGAAAAATAATAAAAAAGGCAAACTGAAATTTCAAAACCTTATGTTAACAAACTGTTATTGTAATCAATTTATAGAAAATGTATCATGGCTTCTTATCTATCTTAAATCATGATGCCAAATGCTAAGGTGTTATGTTAAATCAACCTCATCATTTTTTAAAAAAATAAAGTGGTCAGTTTAGTTGAACATAAAAAGGAATGGGACATGGTGTACCTTAATTGCAGCAAAGTATTTGACAAAATATACTATGAAAATCTGATAGTAATGATGCAAAATGTGGTCTGGATATAGGATATTCAATAAATATATGTGTATGGATTTGTATAAAGTTAGTAGACAGAATCAAGTTCCATACCATAATGTTATGTGACAATGACTTTGGGATATTCAGGAGGGGGGGAGCCACAACCAGGCAACATTTAGCTCACAAAGGGAATATAGGAGTGGCAAACATTTCAGAAGGGACCCCCTCTTGTTTCTTGGTTTATAAATATGATGGGGTGAAATGTACTTTCAGACTTGCAAGGTTCTGTTAATGTAATCTTACAAGAAATGTAACAATAAAGTAGAAATAATCCATCTTATCTAATAGTTTGTGCTTCCTGTCTGGTCTACCTCAGAAGGCTGACAATACCACACAATTAAATAACACCATTAAACAACAACATTGTGATCAACCATAATAATTTGATTAGATGGAATGAATGGAGGTTATTGAATGCATAGGAGATAAAACATATAATACAATGAAAACAGAAACAGAATGCTGGCAAGGAAAATCATTGCATAGTAAATTTCCACAAAACATTGACAGGGAGGTGGGATAAGATTAAACCTTATAAGCAATGGCTTATAACTGGAACATTTAAAAGAGAAAGAAAAAAGAAAAGAAGACTTTGTCTGTTCAACAAGTTATTTAAATTAATGCAATCAAGGACCAAATTGAAAAATCATCAAAGTGCAGATTGTCCAAAGGAACTGAAGAAACAGTAGATCATATACAGCTCATACAAGAAGATTGCACAAACTGATTATAAACAACAATGTAATGGTCTCCAAAATAATTCTTCTATAAAAATATCAAGTGCCAGTAATGAAGAATTGGTGGAAAAGTAAGAGTTGAAAAATAGTTGAAAATAAGCAAGTTAAAATGTTGTAGGATTTCTGAATGAAAACTGAAAAAAGTCTTGGCTCATAGCACATGAGATTTAAATTGTGGTTGAAAAGATCAAAGTGTGGATAGTTGTGTCAATATCTAGGGATAGTAGACTACAAAAGAATTGGAGAAGATCACAATGACAAACTTTCCATCGATCAATTATAGAAGACTACACTGCTTGGATCTGAACATATACCATGCTGAAATATTAGGATATCCTATGTCCTTGGGAAGAACTTGATTTGTGCAAAGGCCAACAGCTAAAGAACTGGCAGCCATGATTTCACTTTGTTATGTTAATAGTAATCATTATCTACTTATCTCAGGTTCTTAGGAAGAATTCAGTTGGTGATAAAAATGCCAAATTCAGTCTCAACATCTGTCTGATTGTACAAGCAACAATAATAAATCTGTAAGAATCAGCAACTGTGCTGTGTAATCCAGACATATAAAGTCTCATTCAATTGGGGTTTTGAATGGGGCCAAGAATTTATTACAGCCACTAGAATGACCAAGCCATGATTTATGTGGCTTTAGGACACAGAAGAACCAGGGGGTCAATTGAAAATTAAATTTGAACAAAATCCAATAAATCAATGGATCAGTACATACTAGAATTAAATATCATTTGAAAATGAGACCCTATACACAGTGTTTCATTTTCCATTCATAAAATAAGATCTGTTTTATGAGATGTAGCATGCTTCAAAATGAATATTTGAAAGCAAAGTAACAATAATAGTCAAAATATTATTTAAATGTAATGCTTGTACATTTATTTTTAAATACCTTAAAACAGGGGGAAATTGTCTTGTTAATGAGTGCGTTCCAAAGCAAAACAAACTGAGAACAAACAATTTTGTTTGTCCCTGCAACTAATGTGAGGTATTCTAGGAATAGGAGCTATTCAATTCAAAACTATTGAGTTTCACTAATTCAAAACTACTGAGTTTCACAACTCAGTGGTGCAATACAATTCCACAAACTGCAAGCATACAGAGGGAGCAAAAGGGCAGCCAATTCCAAAGTAAAATTAGATCTGATCCCCCAGTTTAAATTCAATCCACATTGTGAAAATTTCTATGATTTATTTAAATATTTTTCAGCCAATTTGAGTAATTAGACTTATTATGCCTAATGGCTTAATTAGCATAAACACAGCTAATGTAATCTCATAATTGAGCACTGCAATTACAATATGGAATGATTATGAACATTATTGGGGGAGTTGGGGGAGGGTTACATGATTAGTATCTAATCTGGTCCCAATCCTGCCAATACAGTTGATGATTTCTCACTGTAAATTAAAATATTTCATGTTCAAATGTATCCATTTCAACTAGTGCCATGCCAAAATGTTATTTTGTATTTTGATTTTAACCATTCCCATTCATGGTGGTAGAAAAGACCATTGGTGGGATTCTTAAAAGAGATTTGTAAAATGCTTTTGCTTATCATATTAAGGGATGCCTGTAATTATTCTACCTTTGATTGTGCAATCACATCTATGTGAACAACAATCTTCCTAACTTCTCACATTTCATAAGATCAAAAGTATATTGAATGAGATCTTGCAGATCATCTGACCTAATGCTCTGAACTAAGCAGAATTTACTACTATAGCATTCCCTACAGATACTGTAGCTTATCTGGCTTCTGTTCAAAAGCTTCCTGTGAAGGAGAGCCAACCACTTCCCAATGCAATCTGTTCCATTATAAAATAGCTCTTAATATTGGGATATTTTTCTTTATGTCTAATTAAATCTATTTCCTTGTAATTAAAATACATTTTTTCTTTATTTCATAAACTACCCAATTAATTCTACTCCTTCTTCCACCTGACAACTAATACTAAAAGACAGCTATGTCTCCCCATGGTTATTTCATCATGCTAAATGTGCTCAATACCTTCATGTTTGCTATCCTTCATGAAATGCTCCAGTTTCTCAGCACTTTGGGCACCATACCAAAAACTATTGGATAGCATTTAGAAAATTGGCACATTGACAGAATTTCTATGCATCAATTACAAAAGGCCAAACTACTTGGATCACACATATAATCTGATATATTAAGATTCTCAGTTTGACTTCACATTGCTGTGAAAAGATACTAATTGTGTAACCAACCATAATAATGTATTAAATGTATATGCTGCTAGATCATTAACAACTCTGGACAGTTTACAATTATTATAGACAATTAAAAAGAACAAGACAAAAACAGCAGGAAAAAAAAAACAAAGGAAATAAAGCAAACCCGGGGGCGGGGGGAGAAATAAAAGGAGTATCAATTGTCCTTACCAAAGGCCTACATGAAGAGCCAGGTTTTTAAGGCCCTTCAGGATACCAGTAGGGTGGGAGATGTTCAAATCTTGAAGAAAGAAGGGCTTCATTCCAAAGGGCAGGAGTTGCCACAAAGAAAGCACACTTCTTATTATGGCATAAATAAGAAAATAATAGTTATGACAACAGATAACAGATAATCAGAGTTGGAAGGGACCTTGTAGGTCATCTAGTCCACCCCCCCAAGCGGGAGACCCTACACCATTTCTGACAAATGGCAGTCCAGTCTCTCCTTGAAAGTCTCAACTGATGGTTCTCCCACAACTTTCAAGGGCAAGCTGTTCCATTGGTTGATTGTTCTCACCGTCAGAAAATTTCTCCTTATTTCTAGGTTGAATCTCTCCTTGATCAGTTTCCATCCATTATTCCTTGTCTGGCCTTNTATTGGAAGACCGCTATCATGTCTCCCCTGGTCCTTCTCTTCACTGGACTAGCTATGCCTAGTTCCTGCAACTGTTCTTCATATGTTTTAGCCTCCAGTCCCCTAATCATCCTTGTTGCTTTTTGCCTATTAATAAGGCCATCTTATTTTTTTCGCTTATTCTTTAGAATTTGCAGACCTCACCAGTAGTTCATTTTATTTTATTGATTATTGTATGATGCCTGTCAGTCTGGAGAACCCCAGTGATGCACATAGTGCTCCGTCTCCTTATTGTCCCATACAACTACCATTTGATGAGGTAGATTTGGCTTCAATAGGACAGTTTCATAGAGTTGTGCTTTGCGACAAAGTATATGCTCTGCTTGCTGAAGATATGAAGTTGTATTCCAAGCAGTTCCATGCAAAGTGGTGAAAAAATATGATCCATCCCTTGGTCTCTCCTGAAGTGTCAGAGTGCACTCAAGTGAATAGAGTTTCCTTCTCCCTCAAAGAACAGCCACACCCACCAAGCCACACCCACAGAACCAGTAGTAAAAATTTTTGAATTCCACCACTGATGTGCTCCTTTTGAAAGTGCCATTGTCTCATGGACACCATGTTTCCTTCTATTGCTCTAGAAAATGAGCCCCAAATTTTAAACTTGCACGTAGTTTCAAATGCCTTCATATTTGGGGATTAACTTGACTTATTCCACTTTATTAAAAATGGCTCTTTGTGTTTGATGGCATGTGCTGGAAATCATTATCTCAGGCAAGTTTTCCTATGGTAAAGAGAAGGTGTACAGGAGCAACAATTGGCCAACTTTGTTTGATGTTGCACACTCTGCCTAAAAATAAGTTGACCTAGGAAACCTAGGAAACCATCTTTAAACTGGAACAAAGATATCTGCATCTTCAGATTATAGGTAGTACTCAATTTACATACACAATTGGGATCAGAATTTCCATTGCTAACAAGCTGGTTGTTAAGTGAGTCATATCTGGTTTTATGACCTTTTCCCTATAGTTGGTATGCAAATCATTGCAATTGTTAAGTGAATCATGTGACTGTTAAGCAAATATATCCATTTTCCCCCATCAACTTTGCTTGTTGGGAAAGTTGCAAATGCCAATCACCTGGGATGCTGCAACTTTTGTAAATAGATGCCAGTTGCCAAGCACCCAAATTTTGATTGTTTGGCTGCAGCTACAGATTTAAAGTGTAAGAACAGGTTATAAGTGTCTTTTTTTCAGCATTGTCATAGCTTCAAACTGTTGCTAAATGAATGGTTTTTTTTTGTCAAGGACTATTATGTGTAGTTCAAACTCTACTTCAACCTGGGCTCCTTCCAAAGATGCAACAAACAATGTACACTGAGTCTTCAAAGCAGCATTGTACATTGCAGAGCACAAGCACATGCATAGGTCAATAATACTGATTTAATGTGACCTTGATGTCTTGCTTCTGCCTTTTCCTTGTCTGTGCCCCTCCTGGTTTCCTCTTGTACAGCCATAGTTCCATTGTGACCAAACATTGTGGTCACAGCTACATTGTATTTGGTTAAGAAAGCAGTGGCATACAAAATAATCTTTGCCTACTGAGGCAGATAGAATTTTTAGCACTGACTCACCTGCCCTTTCTCCTCCCAGTGATCAAACAGAAAAGAGAGAACTTCCCTGTAAACACCTTTCCCCCTCCCAAATCCTGCCATACCCCTGTCAGAGTCTAAATTGGAGGAGGAAGATGAATAGCTGACAGAGAGTGGGAGTGTGGCTCCTTTGGCTGTGGAGGAAACTGGAGAAGGGCAAAGTCCAGCTGGGCAGATCAGGGGAGGGGAAGAACTAGGGAGAGGGAGTTCAGAGGAAGACCCAGGCCTATCCCCTCTTCATCCTAGGGCATGCCGGGAGGAACCAAAAAGAGAGTGACATGGGTTGTGTGACTTACGGGGGAGGAAAGGGCCCTGATTCTCTTCATTAGGCACACCTGGGAAGAGTGTTTAAAAGAGATGCAAGCTGAAAGCAGCAGTTTCTGGGAACAAACGTGAGTTTATCTTGTGTTGACTTTGGTTATCTGCATTCCTGGCATCCTCCCAACTGGGTTGAATTATTGCTCTTCCTTCACATCTGGAATTCCTTCTCTTAACCTGCTGGACTAATTATGTCATCTTGCCTTAATTGGACTTATAGTTACATGTTTTTTTGACAATGTTTTGGACTTGATTCCCTGCAGCCAAAGGCTATTCCTGGGAGAGTTTTTCTCCAGCCCAGAAGGTAACCAGGACATTGGGGCCAAAGTTGGAGCTAATAAAGTGATTCCTAGTTATTATCGAACTGTGTTGCCTTTGGACCATGCCCCAGGTTATCACAATTACTTTCTACAGTGTCAGAGCACAATTTAGCTTATGAACATCCTTCCTTCCTTTCAATCCTATCTTATAGAACCAGATGCTCCCTATCCTATTCAGTCATCATGCACACCCCCAGCCTCAGGTGAATCTGTGCACCACAATAGTCAAGAAACAGACACAGGTCCTCCAGAAACCAGATCTATTTTATTCAGAACAATTAACTGGTAGAACAACTTGCCTCCAGAAGTTGTAAATGCTCTAACACTGAAAGTTTTTAAGAAGAGATTGGATAACCATTTGTCTGAAATGGTATGTTTGAGCAGGGGGGTTGGACTAGAAGACCTGCAATGTACTTTCCAACTCTGTTATTCTGTAAGTTTTTTATTTATTTAAGAAAATTTAATGGTTGCCCAATGAATCAATGATTTCATAGTTACCTTACCTGAATTCACCAAAATCATTCCCCATTTTAAAAACTTGCAGGATATAGTGGGGTGTTTGTGCTAACAAATTGGATACTGTATCAATAATTCCTCTGCTTAAAGGCCCTGTCACACTGGCCGACGGATACAAAACGTTTGTAAAAAGGACACAGCGGATGAGATATAAATGTTCCATCCAGTTAGTTATCCCTCTCAAAAGGGGCAAAAATTTGCAATAACCAGAGTGGACAACACGGAAAGGAACGGACGGGGGGAACGTAGAGGCGGATGGAAAGCGATTCTCCATTGGAAGCCTAAGCAATGGAAAGCGGATGAGAGCGGATGGCACATCTGCAAGGCTTCCGGGGAGTGGCGCAAACGGAATCGGAACGGATACAACGGTATGCAGATGCGGACGCGAGGGATGAACGGGATGCACAAGCGAATGCCGGCTGATTTGAACGCATGCTAGTGAGAGCCTAGCGGAAGCCTAGCGGATTGCCTTTAGCGTTCATTGCGCATGCGGGGAGGATGCATTGCATCAGCCCCACGGATATAGAAGGGAAGCAGCTCCTCAAGCAGATCACCATTCAGAGAAAGCCTGCTTCCCAACACAGCTTGCCAGCCTGTCCTGTCCTGCAGCCCAGCCTGCCAGCCTGCTGGCCAGCCAGCAACCCGCAACAAACCATGGGGAAAAGAGAAAGCCCTCAGCGCATCTGTCTGCCAGCCCTGGCAACGAGGACAGGCCACCCTCCACCCTGCCTCACTCTGCTTCTGCTGGGCTTCTGTAGCATGGGCTGCGCTCTCTTGGCGGCTTCTGCTGATCGCTGCTTTCTGGAGAAGCTGATGATGCCTGCTTGTGGTGTGTGCTTCTGCTGGTGCTTACTCGTCTGATGCTGCCTTCTGGCGAAGTGCTTCTGCTTGTGCTTCCTCTGCTGGCACTGCTCCCTGGTCCTGCTTGTGGCTCCTGCTCTTGCTTGGTCCTGCCTTTTTCCTGCTGCGTGCTCCGTTCCTGCTCGTACCTCCTGGTCCTGCTTTGTGGCTACTGGTCCTGCTGGTCCTGCTGGTGCTTACCTCTGCTGCTGCTGATTCCTGTCCTTGCTGCTGCCTGCTGCTGGTGGGTGGTAGGAGCCAGCCCCTACAACCTAGAAGCCCCTCTTGATAGGGTCCATGTTCCTGCCAAGGGAGGAGAAGAGCACACAAGAACGGAAGAGAGGCAATACAACACTAGAAGATGAACATGAGGATGAGGTGCTGGAGGGCTGAGAGAGAACAGTATCTAATGGCGGAAGGGACACAGGCTCATTGGCAACGCAAAAAGGCAAGCAGGCTCTTGGAGAGAGGAAAGTGAGAGAGCCATGGCTAACACTTCGAGTGTCCTCGGCTGGTGGAAACACATGCACACCTGGTACGGAAGCTCCACCTCAAGAAAAATCTGCCAGGCCGCGGTCAAACTGACGGACATGAGAGACCTACATGATGCCAAGTCGAGCTTCCTGGAGGTGAAGTCTTGCCACGAGGAGCGCCCTCTCACAACCCTCTCTCTAGCAGCCCGAAGAGAGCCATCCTCTTTCTGGCCCAAGAAGTCAGCTCCTGTATGTCCAGGCAGGTATCTGTGGAGCGTGCCACCAAGGAGACCCCCCATGAAGCTGCCACTACCCCTGGCGAGCACGTGGAGGACCCCCTGACGCAGTGGAGACAAGAAGACGGAATTCCATCCACAGCCCAAACCCTAATCCACCCCCAGTTCCACCTCGCACAGAAGACAGACAGAAAGACAGACAGAGAGGAGACAGAAGCCACACTTGTCCTGCTGGAATAAGAACACATCAGGAACAGCGTAAGATCTCCGCTCCAGTGGTACCAACCGAACGCCCCATACTTCAACTCAGCCCTTCCTCATCATACATGTGAACAGACCCCACATCGAACATGGGAACGCCAGTATGAGGTGGGGAAAGACAGATCATCAATGCTTCTTCACAAACCCTTCCAAGACCAAATGAACCTGCTCCACACCAGTCCAGGTCTTGCTCCTCCACCGCGCAGGTGATGTCACTTGCCTTCGCAAGGCATTCCCACAGGCCCTCCCCTACCAATGCTATTGGCTAACCAGGAGGTCCAGCACACAGGTCAGCAGCCTTCCAGTCCAGGCACATGTACAACGACCCCACCACTCCACCGATCGCCCGCCCCGCCACGCCCCCGCCCCCCCACCCACGCCACGATGCCACCCATGCCACAAATGCCACCGAAGTCAGTCCTCAATCCACAGCCAGACCAAGACAGACCCAGCTAACACTGCTCCTTCATCTCCACCCACAGCCAAGCCTGGCCCAAGTAATTGGGGCTGACACCCCATGGTCATGGAGGAAGGGGCTTCTCAACATCACGGGCTGAGCCCAGCTGATCTGAAGCTTCCTCAACACCACCGTCCCTGTTGTCTCTCGGGGCCAAGGCACCCCATTGAGCACTTCAACCAGCACTCCAGCAACAGCCACTGCACAGCAACCTAGACCCTTCACCCCTGAGACTGGAGGACACCTACCATGACCAAAGAAGAGTGCCAAGAGACTGACTTACTTTATTTTTTGCTTTGGACACTTGACTTGGTCCATTTTTCTTTTAGCAGCTGTTTATAAAAGATTATCTTTGCTTCCAAAGCACTTGCTTTCATTTTTTTATTAAATAAAGTATTGGTGGAAAACTTTTAGAAATGTTATAAGCCTATTGCATGCTTGTGGAATGGGTAAGATGCAGTGAAGATGGCAGGGATCACCTTTGGGATGGTAATAGCTGTGGGATAGATAAACCTCCAGTTGCAACATTGTGGACTGTATGTCCACCTCCAGTGCCACACCTATTGGCCTTTATTATCAAATAATCAATGTAAGCATTGATCTATACATTTGAACCTAAACAAACTCTTTATTTAAATGCCCTCGGTTCTTGTAGGCCCATACAACAATACATGGCACCAATCTTTCATTAGTTGATGAGCAGGCCTGAAGAAGCATGCCATTATAGCATCTAGCCTATCCCTGCTTGCCACTCACTGCTCCAACCTGGGGAGTTCACCAGGTTTTCAAGGAGTTGGGCTGTTTTTCCCTTCACGTGAGTCCTCTGTTGGGCGCCTTGCACATCCTCAGTGTCTGTCCAGTTTCCATTCCCTTGCCTCCATTCCAGCTCCATGTCCCTATTGGCCTTGTTGGATGGTCCACAACCTGTTCTGCAACACTGGGTAACAGTATGCGCATGAGATTGTGCAGATGCAGCAAGCTTCCGATCGCTCCTCAATGGTCCTGGGCGATGACTGCATCGTTGTGAGAAAGTACCTGAACCTGTTGACTCCAGGATGCCCAAAGGCGTTCTCCACACCCGCCTTGCCCTGGACAGGCCTGTAGTTAAGATCCTCTCTTCACGGTGATGGCATCTGGAGTGATATGGGCTTCATTAAGGTATAGGTTCTGAGGGAGAAGGGTGTCATCCCCTACGATGAATAGGGCACATCTTGCGTGTCGGTTGGGCTAGGGGGTCTGGATCGGGAAGCCCATTGATGACGGTGCGTTCCAGCCCCCTCTTGAGGTCACTGCCGTTGTATACCTGTGCATCTAACAGCTAACCGCGTTGCCTGAAGCATCGATGTACATGAACATGTATCAGCAATCGACCATGCGAAGAGGATGATGCTGAAAGTTAAGCCCTTGATATTGTTGCAAATAAGTGGACCCCTGACTTTGGTGGCGCTTTGCAGCCACGTGCTTGCCATCTATGGCTCACCCATACTACGTGTGGGCGGAAATTCCACTTCTGATACACTTGCTCTGCAACTTCTTATCCTTCTTCAGTGGAGGGCACTGAGGAGAGCTTCCCCCACTCCGTTGTATTCTTCGATGATGGCCTGGCACCTCTTCTCTGTACCAAATGCTGATTGTGTTGCTTGTGGCACCCTCCAGCCATACTGCATCCCTGTAGGTGGTCCCTGAGCCAAGTGGCACAGATCGTGCCACCTTCATCAGGTGTCCAGCTGGGCCAGAAGTTGTGCTCTAGCTGGTCAAACCTGGTCTCAGCTGCTCCACAACTTCGTCAATCATGGCTGAGGCATCCCATGAAGTGTTGGAATGCATGAGTGTCTTCGTTTCCTCAGCTCCACCATCAGCTTGTTGTTACAGTCCATACTCCGCTCTTCTCGCAATCCATCTTTGGACGCAGACGCTTCTTGGCTGTCCCTCCTTTTCTTCCCTTATGAAACAGTTGAAAAGGCCTGTAGTATGGCTCGCATTTATGCAAACAATGTGGCTACAAAAGGAGTGTGTTACAATCCATGGTGGAGATGACTGGATCGTGGAAGAGCAAGAGGCAGATGAAGCTGAAGAGGTCTGCACAGCAGGGCTGCTGACTGGAAAAGTGAAGTCCAGTGAGTTGCTCCCCCTTTTATAAGCAATACTAGTTTTTCTACTATGTGTCCTTTTAGCATCCTCTACGCATCCTCTAAACATCCTTAATATCCGAGATAGGTCCCCCTCTCGAAAGTTTTTTCCATTTTAAATGCTTTTTTGTGAGCGATGCATCCGCTTTCATCCTTTCTCCGTCCTTGCTACTACGCTGCCGCCTCCGCTCGTGTCCGTTTCGCCAATGCCCTTAGCGGGATGTAGGATGCTTTAATGGATGACGACGGTTGCAAACAAGTGTTCACCGTATGCATTGCGGATGCGGATGACGCGTTGGATAATTTTCCACTCAAAAAAGTTTTTGACACTCCAAAACTTTTTGAGCGGATCGGAAACCTCATCGACAGAATGCTAGACGGATAGAGAGTAAAAAAACGGAGCAGTTGCAGATACAGAACGATGCATCGTGTTAAACCAACGATGGCAAGTTTTTATCTCCGTTACATCCTCTTTCATCCGTTGGTGCAGATGGAAAAGTATATAAATGACGAGAAAAAGCGTTGCCATCTTGGTAATGCGATGCAATCCGTTCTGTACTCAAAGCGTCTACTGTACTCACTGCGTCTTACTGAGATTCATCCACTCAAAAGTTTTCTGCACAAAACTTTTTGAGCAATGAAGTATTCCACGCGCTCTATTTCTAACATCTGCTACGCATATGTGAACATCCAATTATTCATCCTCGTCATCCTTCACGCGTCGCAATATTCTGCTAGGCATCCGCTGCGAGCTGCGCACTCACATCCCTTCCAGTGGAAACGGAACACAGGAAGGAAGCGAAACGGATGTGAATGACACGCAGCATATAGTAGCACGACGTAGAAAGATGACATGGCAGATGCAGCTCACATATAAAGCATTAAACAGAAAAAATGTTCATATAGGATCCTATTCGCGGATATTTAGGATGTCTGCAGGATGTCTAAGATGCAAAAAACCTGGGAATAAACGTATATTCCTATAAAAGGGAGAAATCCCCTGGATCTACTTTCAGGTCCAGCAGCCCTGCGGTGCAGACCTCTCAGCCTTATCTTGCTCTTGCTCTTCCACAGCATCCAGTCATCTCCACCATGATCGTTCACCACTCCTTTTGGTGTCCGCCATCGTTCTACACATGCGAAAGCCCTCTACAGGCTCTTTCACCTGTTCTACGCAAAAAAAAGAGGCGCCAAAGAAGTGTTCTGATCAAAGATGGATTGCGAGAAGAGTGCATTCCAGAACGTCATGAGGAGCCTTCCAGCCATGTTTGACAAGTTGCTGGCAGTGCTTGACACCCATATAAAACAAAAATGACCCAATAAAGTGTCCCAAGGCAAAGATAAATCAACAGTGCCCACCCATTCTCTGGCAATTTCTCAGTCACTCTGAGCATGCCAATCATCTTACGGGGTGAGGGTCCATGTCTGTGGAAGGTGGCTGCTCTGGAGTGTTTGTCTAGTGCCATTGGGTGTTGCCCCGACTGAGACAACAGGGGATTGGTGCTGGAGGAGCTCTCAGAGAGCTGCTCAGTCCTGTATGATTGAGAGCCCCTTCCTCCATGGACATGGCGTTCATCCCAAGACTGATGACAAATGTTTGAGGTTGGCTTTGCTGTGGTGGGAGGAAAGGAGGAAGTGTAGTGGGCTTTTGTCTGCATGTGACGAGTCGAGCAGCGGTCGGCATCGTGGACCTTTAGCATTTGATGAACCTGTGCCTGGATTGTTAAAGGGTTGCCTTGCTGCTGAACTCCTGGTAGGGGGCCCCCCCAAGGGGGCCCCCTTGGTAAGGAGAGGGCCTTGTGGAAAGCTTGGCAAGGGCTGTGACTATCACCTGGTGGAGGAGCAAACCTTGGATGGGTCGGAAGCAAGAGTTCACTGGCCAGGAGAGTTGTGATGCAGAAGACCTGTGATCCTCTCGCTGATTCACTCGTACTGAGATTCAAATATGTCATGAGTGGTCTGGTGAGAGTGAAGGAAGCTATTCTGGTTAGAGGATTATGTGTGATGTACCAGAGAAGAGTACACTAGTCGATGATTGCCTTCTCCTTCCCTCTGGCAAGGCCTTTCTGTGTTCCTCATCAGTTGGGCTTTGAGGTTCTAGGGCTGGTCCACACACCACACCAGCAGCAGAAAGCAACCAGCACACCAGCAAAAAGCAGCACCAGCAAGGACCAGCAAGCACCAGGTAGCACCAGCCAAGGACAGGGAGCAGCACCAGCAGTGTAAGCACCAGCAGAAGCACCAGCACCAGGAGCGCACCAGCAAAGTAAGCACCAGCAGAACACCAGCACCAGGAGCAGCACCACAGAGTAAAGCACCAGCAGAACACCAGCACCAGAGCAGCACCAGCCCAGCAGAGCACACCAGCAGCAGTAGCCCAGCAAAGTAGAGTCAGCGCCCTGGGGTGGATAGTGGCCTGTCCTTCTTACCGGGCTCAGGAGTATGCACGGCTTCCTCTTCTTCCCCATGTTGTGGGCTAGAGATGTGTTTTGCATCAAGTCTTTCCTCGAATGGTGAACCTGCTTTGCAGCTGCCTTCCTTTTATATCCACGGGTTACCACAAATGCAGCCTCCCCGCATGCGCCAGTGAAAATTTGCATCGCTACGGATTCCGCTAGGTGTCCGTTAATGCATCTGCGTCATCCATAGCATCTGCTCTGCATTCCGCTTCGCTGTGCTCCCCCGGAAGCCCTGCGGATGTGTCATCCGCTTCCATCTGCTTCCATTCGCTAGGCTTCCATGGAGTATCCGCTTAACATCCTTGCTACGTCCTCTCCCCATCCGTTCCTTTCCGTTGTTGTCCGTTCTCTTTATGCAAATTTGGGGCACTTTTGAGAGCGGATATCAACGGATGGAACATTTTCTCCTCCGCTGTGTCCTTTTTGCATACGTTTTGCATCTGTCAGCCGATGTGACAGGGCCTTAAAATATTAATATCTAAATGAAATAACTAATAACCAAATCTTGGAATCTGGGACTTGTATTGAGCTGTATGTGACTTGAGACTGAAATCAAAGTTGTAAAATTAACCGAGACTGATTGTATTAGATTTTGAATTGCCAAGGTTACGAACATCAGGTGACAATTGTATTTGTCTTTCCTCCTAATCAAAAACCCACTGAACCTTTTGTGCAGACAGCAGGAGCTACATTACTGTACAAAAAAGAGTTTACATCAGGGAAGTGTTCGTTCCAGCCTACACTGGAAAAATTAGTGTTTGGAGGAATGATTGTGGAAGAAATTTGCATTTAAAACAAGTTCCCAGGCATTTTACATTAAAAGCTACATAAAGCAGGGGACTGTGTGTCCGAAGCAATTTACAAATATAAATGAATACAGATTGTTTCTGTCGATTAAAGAAAGAAAAAAAAACATTAAAAATCCCTGTGGAGTGAGTTACCTCCTTTCCAATGCAAGCATAAAAAAAGGTCTAGGTTTTTACTGGCCTGCATATAACCTGTGCTAAAACCTTATTCTGAGTACAAAAAGTTCTCAGTATAAGAATAGAGCAGCATCATTCTTTTGGCCTACTTAATAAAAATTCTAGCTTCAACTTCATGCCATTTCTAGATTCTCCTCTCAACCAGTGGGCCGGGGACCACTAGTGGTCGAGAAAAAATTGGTGGTCCACAGAGAAATGTCACCCCCAAAGCACCCCAAAGCAATTAATCTAGGCTGTGTGGGAACACATGGCTGTGCCGCCTGCATAGCATGGGAACACAAGGCTTATGTCACTTGCATTGCAAACAACATGAGGTAGTAAGGGGAGGGGTGAAAGGGTGGAGGGGGGAACTTGCCCCACTTACCCCACACATTTCACCTGGCCATTGGACTGCTTCTTTACATTTCTTTCTTCTGCTTTTGGCTGCACGCCAAAAGTATTTTCTTTCTCTCCCCCAAACTCCACCAGAAATNCTCTCCCCCCCCCCCCCGAGAACAGAGCTGGGGGTGGTATCCTGCAATCCCAAATAAAGAATGATCAATTGGCAGGAAAACAGGGTGGGGAATTTTCTTGCAGACTTTTTTGGGATTTTCTGGTCCACGGGATCTAAAATTATGAATTTGGTAATCCCTGAGGTCCAAAAAGGTTGGCAACCCCTGCTCTAGATCTCATTATAGCTTGTTATATTTCCAACAAAAACCACACCCTTGTATTCCTGAACAGCTACAACTTCTGGAACAACAACTCCCATCTTCCTACCTTTCAGAATGGTACATTACATTGTACACTGTACTCACAATCTGAGGTCACTGTTCCATCTTCTTGCTTTATCACTTCTTGCTGGTCATTAAAGCACACTTTTGCAACACATACCTCAGGTGTTCTTCACTCTTGCAGTAGAATTTCTCTGGTAACTTTTAGTTTTCAAGCTGCACACAAAGACCTTATAGCTTCTTTCTCTGGTATCATATGTGTTGGGGTGATGCCATTCTGCATAGCATTAGTCATGGTCAGAAGAAATTAACCTAATATTAAACTGATCTGTAACAGTCTACAGCAGGGGTGTCAAACTGGTGGTCTGTGGACCAGATGCATCATGAACACTCTGTCTCCACAAACGCAAAAAACCATTGCAATACATCATGTGATGCAATCCAGTTTAACACCCGTGGTCTACAATATACTCTACAATGATAGATAGATAGATAGATAGATAGATAGATAGATAGATAGATAGATAGATAGATAGATAGATAGATAGATGTAGATGTGTGTGTATATACACACACATGTATGTATGTATGTAGGTATGTATGTATGTTGCTCAATCTTCTGCCCTAAATTAAGAAGCATCCAGTCCATTCGTGCATTTAAAAAAAGATTAAAAGTTTGACTTGATTCTGCTGAACCTGTGGCCCACATTTTAAATATTGTAGTTATATTTTTGTTTTTCCAAATACTTGCTGTAAAACTAGCTTAGCAAAAGCAGTGTCCTGAAATCATGGCCTGAAAGGCTTCCACATTCCCTATTGGTTGGCAAGAAGGCTGACAATTACACTGAAGAAAGGTGATTTCTGGCCCTGGGAACTTTGAAATCAATATCCGTAAGTCTTAACAATAGCAGATACATTGGGAATTAGAATTTCTCAGGGCAAGGATTCTGGAAATGTAAATGTAAATATTACAAGTATAAAGCACGGTTTCTCTTGTGTGAGGTTTGCACAGCCTTAGAAGTGTTTCCGGTTTAGTCTTAACATACAATGAAGATTTCTTACTACCAATGCTATATCAAATGTCTCAGAAACTGCTATAAGACATCCAAGAGGGAAGCTAGCTATATTCCATTAAGATACGAAGTGGTTTGTTTCCTTTGGGTTGTTTAAGTGATTTGTTTTCTTTTGGATTAAACATTGAGTCATTGTTTCTAAATAATTATTTCCGGTTTAGGCTCAGGTGTGAAACAAAATATTATGATTTGGCTAAAAAGCCACAATAAAAGCAAATCATTGTTTAATGTGATGTTTAATTCCACTGCCTTGTTTGAATCCAGTAACCTTCTCTCTCTTATTCAATGCAGCATTTTTTAAGGAAGGGAAATTGAAATAGGAAAAGGGACTTAATAAGGAAAGGAAGGACATTTGCAGTACTGATGTCCCTTTGACTAGACTACCTTTCCCAAAACTTCAGTTAGAACAAGCAAGAAAAATAATATTTGCTTGGAAATAAAACAATCGAGCCAATAAATATTTTGATTGGAGAATTTAAGGCAGTGTTTTTCAACTTTTAAGATGTGTGAACTTCAACTTTCAGAATTCCCAAGTCATAATGGGGAAGTGCAGAGGTGGTATTCACCCGGTTCTGACCAGTTCTGGAAAAACGGTAGTGGAAATTGGGGTAGAGAGGGAATGGGGATTTTACAGTATCCTTCCCCTGGATTGGGGTGGAAATGGGAATTTTACAGTATCCTTCCCCTGCCATGCCCACCAAGCCATACCATGCCCATCAAGCCACGTCCAGTAGTCAAATAATTTGAATACCACCACTGGGGAAGTGTGGGAGTTGAAGTCCATCTTAAAAGTTTCTAAGTTTGACAAATATTGCAATAAGTAATTGTCCCAAAGCTTGAGGCCCACCAGATATGTTGGCCTTCCATTCCCTTGTCAGTGAGAGATGCCTTGAGTAGCAGTTTCAACACATCTGGAAAACATCTGCTAAATGGGAGAAAGTTTCAACACAACTATCCTTTATAATAGATTGCCCTCCTGTATTATCCTGCATGTTCTTTCTTTTAATTATAATAGTGATCTTGGCCCTGTGATAAATGTTTCTTCTGCTGGATGCAGGGTGAAACCAAGATTCTGAAGTTGAAGAATCTTCGACCTCAGGACTACGCCAACTACAGCTGCATTGCATCAGTCAGGAACGTCTGCAATATTTCTGACAAAATGGTATCATTCCGTCTTTCCAACAAAACAGGTATTTTGGGCCTTTTTCTCCTCTCCTGTGTACTGAACTTTTTTTGGGAAGAGGGTGGTATAAAAAAAATTAATAAATGATGCTGGCATATCTCTATTGCATTGCATTTCCCTGTTACAGACTGGTTCTTATTCAATCATTTGTATTGCATATATAATAATGACAATACTATAATAATAGTAATATGTCAGGACTGGAGCCTTGACTATGATGTTGAGTCTGACATCTTCCTCAGTTGCTGTGTACTTTAGATTTTGTATTTCTGATGAGAAATTGTTTTAATTTATTTTAAGACTGTTCACTGTCCAGAATCACTTACTGAAATGAACATCCCTATAAATTGAATAAGTAAATAAAATACTGTGCACCTTAATAAACTTCTGAAGTGTGTTATTATTGTAAGATATCTTAACTAATATTTCTTCCATGCTACCTTTTCTACTTCTACCTATTCATTCTCTATCTCAGTGTTCCTCAACCTTGGACTTCAATTCCCAGAATTATCCAGCCCATATACTGTATCTATCATCCATTCATCTGTATCTGACTTTATTCACATTTACTTTTGGAGGATGGAGCCATCTAATGCCATTACAACTGTCTCTGTATGTGATCAGGGTTATAGTTAGGTGTCTTTTTCAAACATGATTTTCGGACAGATATTAGGATTGCTTGTAAATTCCTGGGTTGGGAAGGGAAGGAATGGGATGGGATCAGAAGAAGATCTAGGATGATGACCAAAATGTCTGGATTAAAACGATAAACCTAGTTCAGTTGAGAGTTGGGGAACGTTGAAGAAGAAAAATGTTGTGTTTCATTCAATGCAACAACAAAGGGGAGTCTCTACAATGTCCTCTGTGGGACAGCATTCTTGTATTAAATTATATTTCCCGTAAGAAGCTACATGCAGTGACATAACTCTGAGCCCTGATGGTGCAGTGGTTAGAATGCAATATTGCAAGCTTACTCTGCCCACAGTCTGGAGTTCAATTCTGATGGAGATTGAGGTTGATTCAGCCTTCCATCCTTTCATGGTCAATAAAATGAATTCCCCAGATTCTTGGAGGCAATATGGTGACATTGTAAATTGCTTAGAGAATGCTATCAAATACTATGGAGCAGTATATAAATGATACTGCTATTTTTCCCTTCATGCTTCAGTTGATCCTAAAATCATGGGTTGAAGATTTTCAATAAAATATTGGATAACCCCTTGTCCAGCATGTTATAAAGACTCCTGTTTGGGGCAGGAAGTTGGATTGTAAGACCTTCAAGGTCATGTTCAGCTCTTTGGGAATAACTTTTCCTCTCTTATTTTTTTGGATAAATTGTTCTGATAAAGCTGGAGATAACAGGATTTATTTGTTATAGGGCAGAAAAATAATGTATCTTCTTGCTTAGTATTAAGTTTATCATTCCATTTTTACCTGAAAATTAATCTGTATTTGACTAAATAATTGCTTTATATGGTATGTACCAACTAAAAATGAAATTTAATCACATTGATCTCAGAGGAACAATATGTATTCAAGAAGTACCAAACAAGAGCGCGCTTTTGCTAGAAATTCTCATAGAATCTTCCTGACTAATGAATTAATTGTGATGTAAATAATTAAATCAAGTCTGCCTAACTAGTAATATAAATCACCCTGATTTGTTGTGGTAGCTGTTGCTGTTTAGTTCAATTGTATTACATGTTCTGTCTTCTTGTGCCATTAAATTTCTGTGCGATAAGGAAGTTGATATGAAAATCACTTTTTCTTACCATTCCTATTGCTACCACCATCATCACTAAGCTATTGCGAACAGCTCTTCAGGGTCCAGCCAGAAATAAATAACCAAAAGTCTAGGGAGATTCTAAATCATCCAGGATATGGTTGTCCCAAAGGTGCTTTTTTCAAGAGGCAACTGGACTTTCTGTTTTTTCTTTGAAGTTGTTTCGCTTTTCATCCAAGAAGCTTCTTCAGTCCAAAAATAAAAGTGATGTCTCTTGAGATGGCTTTGATTCAGACCACATGGAGTCCTGAATAGCATATATTAAATAATCTAATTAGCAAATTCATCTCACTTTCCCTAGCTCTTTATTGTAATCCAGCCAAAGTTAACTGATACAAAATTTTCTTTGGAAAAGATGGGATGTTCAAAACATGAATCATCAGCCAAACTTACCACATGCTCCCTTCCACCAACCCCTCCCATTCTCTGTCTTAAAAAGACCCTTTTTTCATTTGATGAAAAGGAAGGAATGTTTTGTTAATAAGCAGTTATAAACTTGAATATTAATCTGGGTTAAATCAAAGTATATTTTGTTTTGGGATGGATTGAACTCCTGATTTGATAAACTTGTTGATTTCGAAGTGACAGAAATAGTTTCCAACTTTGTCTTTAAGTTGTTTTTTTTAACCTTCCCAATGTGATGTACATACCTTGAATTTTTCTAGTAGTCTCCCATCTTGTTTAACTGTTTAAAATCAGAAGTTCATAAAAGTCAATACTTTTAGAAGAGAATGGCCATCAGGTTACCAGCTGACATAAATGCAGAAAAGGCACCCAAAACAACTAAAAAAGGAAGCTGCCAGGAGAAACTTTTTATGAGTTTCCTACTTTGTGCCTAAGGTGAGGTTTGGAAGTTTATTTGGATTTCGCATAGTACAGATTGTACATTGGCTTTGCCAGAAAATTATTCTCTCTGGATTTCTTTGTACTGTCAGAAGCAAAGGTACTGTATGAAATCTTCCAACTTGCAAGGCTCCAGTCAGTATCTAAAGCTGGTTAGGGGAAAATATATAACACAAAACCAACTTGATTTATATTTTGGGAACTGATTCCTAGTGAGTACATAATTCAAATACAGGAAGTTGGTTCTCAACATATGACCACAATTGAGCCCAGAATTTATATTCTTAAAATGAGAAATTTGTTAAGTGAGCTTTGCCCCATTTTACAACTTTTTTGCCACATTTGTTAAGTGAATCATTGCAGTTATTAAATTAGTAACACAGTTGTTTAGTGAATCTGGTTTCCCTATTGACTTTGCTTGTCAGAAGGTCACAGTGTCTGCATTCCAGTAACACTCTATTCCACCCAATAACTCCGAGATAGACATATCTCAAAGGTTCCTATTTATGTGGATAGTAACTGGCACAACTGTGGAATCCCAAATCCGAAAGTTCCAGGCTTCCTTACAATAAGTAAAAACTACAAAATCCATCCCCTGAACCCATCATCCATCACATGGCCCAATCACTATCCGTCCCCAGTTAAGACTTCCTCTCAATTATGCGCAACACAACCTGACTTTGAGTCAGAAAAAGAATGTTATTATGTCTAACTAGATATACTCCAATATATTCCCCCCTACCACTTTCCCCAAACTCAGATGTGGCAGCATGGGAGCACCTGATCTCAATATGGCTTTCAAAGCTGACACATAGAAGATAAACACATGATCCCTGGTCACTGCAACCTTCATAAATATGAGCCAGTTTGCAAGCATACAAATGTAAATCATGTGACCATGAGGATGCTGCAATGGTCATGTGTGAAAAATTGTCATAAGTCACTTTTTTCAGTGTCGTCGTTACTTTGAACATCCACTAAATGAACTATTGTAAATTGAGAACTATCTGTATTCAGCAAAATTATTTAAAATTGATAGATTTATAGGATGCCAAATCCAAAGTTATCTTCCCACCAAAGTGGTCCCTATTTTTCTATTTGCATTTTTACATGCTTTTGAACTGCTAGGTTGGCAGAAGCTGGGACAAGTAACGAGAGCTCACTCCATTACGCAGTGCTCGGGATTCAAACTGCCCAACTGCCAACCTTTCTGATCAACAATCTCAGCATCTTAGCCGCTGAGCCACTGCGTCCCACAGACATACAAATAGATAGATAGATAGATAGATAGATAGATAGATAGATAGATAGATAGATAGATAGATAGATAGATAGATAGATAGATGATAGATAGATAGATAGATAGATAGATAGATAGATAGATAGATAGATAGATAGATAGATAGATAGATAGATTTTAAAGTGTTTTTTTTTAAAGTGTAGTTTATATTCTTTATTAAAATTATTAATTGTATTTCACCCTTCTTATGCTGGTCTATGATTATGATAAATATTTGATTGATAGGAAACAGGACTATTAGGCATATTCATAGCCTTGAGTTGTGCATATATGAAAAGGCAAGATAACAACAACACCACAAGCAATGTAAAACCATGTAGGCCAGAGATATCAAACTGGTGGCTTGCAGGCCGGATGTGTCACGTGCAGGCCACGCCCATCCCACATTCTCAAAGGGGAAAAATGTCACAAAATGTCATGTGATAGCAACGTGATGCCGCGAGTTTGACACCTGTGATATAGGCTAGTATAGCGTATTGAGGGGAAAATGTACTTAAATGGCAACTGTCTATTCTACAGTAGTCGGGATCACAAATCACTCTGGCTTTTGGGCCTTTTTGAAAAGCCAGAGGTTGAATGTTTATGATCTATTGCACCCAAATGCTGATGTGTCTTTCTTTTTCAGTTTTTTGATATTTAAAAAGCCTCACTACTCATTCTACGATGACGTTTCTCTTGTATCAGAATTCTGTGATCACATGTTCTTTTCAAGAAGCACTGGGAAAAAAATAAGTATCTCAATAAACAGCTGTATATGCTCATGAACAATATACAGTTTCAGTACTAAAGTAGAGAAAAATGGAAGACTTTCTGGCTACCTTGGGTATTGGGTAAAGTTTCTCAACCTTAGCAATTTTAAGAAGTGTTAACTTCAACTCCCAGAATTCCCCACCCAGAATTCTAACTACTGCCTAACTCAGGGGTCCCCAAACTTGGCAACTTTAAGACTTGTGGACTTCAACTCCCAGAATTAGTTTAAAGGATCAAGATTCATGTAATTTAATTGATTAGTAGAATTAGTGATTTAGTGAATTTAATTGAACAGTGTGATTAATGATTAGTGAAATTAATTGATTAGCGATTAGTGTAATTATTAGGCTGATTGTTGCTTAGGAAAATTATTTGACTAGAGAGATTACTGTAATTGATTGATTGGTGTGATATTGGCTATATTGGGCGGGCCGGGGCGGGGGCGCGGGGGGGGCGGCGTGGGCGGGGGCGCGCGGGCGGGGGCGGGGACGGCGCGGGGCGGCGCGGGCGCGGCTGTGATATTGGCCTATATTGTATTACCCAAAATAGTTCCATTAATTAATTTAATTCAATGTTACCATCTTAACAAACCTACCATGCCAAAATACAAAAAAAAATCAATGCCAAACCACAACGTAAGAGAAAAGTAATCCCCACCAATGAACCACAAGACTCCTGCACATGCCTTATCAGATGTGTGAGCAGGACAGAGTGCTCTAATGCGATACATGAATAAATCCTCCCTATCAGAAATTGCTGCTGCTTATCAACGAGACGCAAAATCAGCTTAGCTGCCATCTGTCATACTGCCTATGTGAGATTTCTCTGAGTCTCGAGAAGACTTACTAGAAATACTAGAACTCAATACACCAGTAGAGATTATCTCAGAGATCTCTCATAATCATGTAGACCCCTAATTAACTCGACGATCTGTGTTTAGAAAAGCAGTGATACACACACGAAAGCATCTCACAATCATAGCGAGTCACCTTTGACGACTCCATGAGATTATGTGAGTCATCACTTAGGTGATGTCTGGTCTGGCTTAAAATAAGATGATAATATATATTATTATAGTCCGCAATCTCTTAGTGAAGTAAAATTAAATAAGAGCAGCTTAGAGTGCTAATATGAAAGCGTGACGATCCATCTCAGCTAAGCGCGCAACGACAAGTCATCGTATAGTCCCCCAACGACCACAACCATCCATGTCAAGCCCGCTATTGCGCTCATTCAGGCGGTTATTAGAAACAAATAGCCGAACATAGTAACTGTATATTCTCAATGCTAAATCAGACATGCCAGCTGAACAATCTTAACGTGAATGGAAATGTCCAAATGCCATCTTATTTGGTCTAGAGAACATCAATGATAATGATGACATCACAACTGTCTGAAACATCATCAGTGATTATCAAGCATCAGCCGTCTCCCCTGATGAAATACTTGACATTTCCTGCATTGGCCGAGAGCTCAAAAACAGAGATGGCTCTGTGGCCCCATGCTTCTTCAGGGTCATTTGCAAAAATGAATCAAGCAAATGTAAATTCATTTATACTATAAATTCACTTGCCAAAACCAACACCAACCATAAGAACTTCGTTGTCGCCCTGACCTAAACCATACAGCAATGTGCTCACTCCCGGGTACTTCGCCTGAACTCAAAAAATGTCGAGACAATGGAGAGAAGGACCTGTACATTGACTACCATGCTAACTGTATCAAAAAGTAAGTCACACAACTGCAACTCAGCTTTAACCTCAACATAACCCTACCTCAACCAATCCACCATCACCAGACTAGGCATGCATGCCCCTAATAATCTCCATCGTTCCAACTACTGCTTGGCCTTAAATGCAAGATTCCTCAATGCAAGAAGTCTTGAGAATAAATTGAATTTCTTCTCTTATTAAATAGGCTAAATTCGACATCATATTTTCTGCGAAACATGGCTTCATCGCATCTCTCCCTGACTCCATTACCACAATAAGAGATTATCAATGTTTTCCGATCGGATCGTGAAATTCGTAGAGGAGGTGGTGTTGCAATCTTCTATAAAAAGTCCTTACATCTAAAAAACATCAAGTTACCCAGGAGCTTGCTCTTCCTGAGACCATCATCTGTGAACTATTCTTTAAATATCACATTTCAATTCTTACTATGTTACAGAGCACCTGATTATGACACCAAACATGTAAACAAGCTAAATACACAGCTAACATGGGCAGCATTCCTGCCAACAGACTTTTATCTTTCTTGGTGAGTTCAATCTACTCATATTGACTGGACCCTAATGAATGTACAACTGAACCCATACACGCAACCTTCTACAATGCTGTTTACAAATCTGGGACTGGAACAACTAGTAACCAACAATACTAGACTTAACAACTGCCTCGATCTCATCTTCTGCAATAGTTTGAATAATTTATGGAACACCAAACTAAAAACCCTTTTCCAGCAGTGACCACAGCATGATTGACTTTTGTCTCAACATACGCCCACACAAAAATTATCACAATGATGATATCCCCAATTATAACTTGAAAAAGACAACTATGATCTAAAAGACAACGATCTCTCATCCTTTGACTGGCAATCTCTGTTCACTGGATGCAATGCTGTTGGAAGACCATTACAACATATTTTTAACTTGATGTCAAAAGAGTCATCAAACTAATATGTACCAACAACAAACTCCCAAAACAAAACAAGCAAACAAACAAACAAAAAAGATTACCCCTAACAATAAGGAAACTTTCAATCCAAAAAGAGATCACTCTGGGCGGAAAACAAAAGGCAGTGTTTCTAGGACCAACTCTCTTGCATACTCTACATAATTGACCTCTTTTGATCATATTTAGAGCACTGTGTTCTTATTCGCTGATGATGTAAAGCTATTCAATACCCATAGACAATACTGCCTACCCTTCAAAAAAGATGTTGACTATGTATCAGAATGGTTCAAAAAAACGGCCAACTTCAAATCTCAAACAAATAAAATGCTCTGTCATACCATATTGGCGCAAAAAAAATTCAGGACAATAAAAACAGGCTGAATAGTCAAGATCTTTTTTGATGATCCAAGCTCTGTCAAGGACCTTGGAACCACCATAATGATCATAAGTGCTAAGAGCCTACTGTAACACATAGCGGCAAAAGGCACTGAGTTGTTAACTAATCGCTATGTAAGCTTTTTCTCTGGTAATATCCACACCACTAAACCTAGAGCATAACAAAACATTTGCAAGACCAATACTCGAATACACGCTTCGTTACAGCTCTGGAATCTACGTTACGTATCTGATATTAGCACAGTTGAGAAAGTCCAGAAATATTTCCAAAGAAAGAGTTCTCCACTCCTCCTACTCAATTGTAGAATACTTTATGGCCACCGCAGACTTGAAATTTTAGACGCTAAGAAAAACTTGTATTACGCCGTTCTTCGGTCTGATCTAAGTATGGGCATTATAAATCATACATGCATGTGCTACATGTCAATGAATACTTCAGCTTCCAACCATAACAACACAAGGAGCACACAATAAGATACAAACTCAAGGTTAACCAAACGCAAACTTGGAATTGCAGGAAATACTACTTCAGCAAAGAGTGGTCAATGTCTGGGAATATTCTACCTGACTCTGTGGTTTCTTTCCACCAAACCCCAAAAACTTTAACCTTAAACTGCGACATATTGACCTACCACTCCTTTCCTAAGAGTCTGATCGCGGGACAGCATAAGCGGCATCCAACATGCCTACTATCCCTGTCCTAATTGTTTCTTTGATTTTTCTTATATTGTTACCCATTATATATTCATAACTTATGTATATACTTATACCTATTATCTCTTGTAAGCGATTTAAAATCAAAATCAAATATCAATTCCCAACTAAGAATTTCGTAACTACTGCCTAACTCAGGGGTCCCCAAACTTGGCACTTATAAGAACTTGGACTTCCAACTCCCCAGAATTCTGGGAGTTGAATTCTGGGAGTTGAGTCCACAAGTTTTAAAAGTGGCCAAGTTTGGAGACTCTAGCTAACTACTGCCTGTGCCTAAACTAATTATCTTTGGATTTTTGTTGAGTGCCAGCATCTCACTTTCATTTTAGGCATCCATTTACTCCATTGACCAATACAAGGCCACATGTGCGAAGAATCAATCTAGCAAATATTGGTAAATGATTTGTGATGTGTGGCAGATTGTCCCAGTGCCAGCACCATATTGCTATTCACTGAAACCCACATTATTAAGCTTCAGGCCTTGATTTGGAAGCTCAGAGTAGAGACTTTTTCTTCTGACTGTTTTATGTTAGAACGTCGCATATCCAGGCCTCATTTCTAAACCGCCTGTCACACTTGCACCAAATGGAATGGAAAGAGGATGTAAAAACGAGAGAAAACCACTTGCCATCCGTGGTTTAACCGAATGCTTCGTTCTGTACTCACTGCCTCCGTTTTGCTTCCTCTCTAATCCGTCCAGCATCCGTCTTATTGACATTTCATCCGGCTCAGAAGGTTATTGAAGCTGCTCAAATTTTTGAGCGGAAAAATGTATCCAATCCGTTCTGCATCCATTACGCATCTGCCTATATCCGCTAGCATCCGCGTGCATCCGCCGCAACTCAAATCCGTTCCAGTGGCTAAACGGGATGCAGGCGAGGAAGCGACGGACGCGGCAGCGTTAAGAAGCACGGATGGAGAAAGGATGAAAGCAGATGCAGCTAAACGCATCCGTGTCATCCCTATGCATCCGCTCTGCATCCGCTTCTGCATTCTCTACGCATCCGTTCTGCATCCTCTACGCATCTGCTCTGGCATCTGCTCTGCCATCCTCTACTCATCTGCTCATACATCCGCTCTGCTATCCTCTACGCATTCCTCTACACATCCGCTCTGCATCCGCTCTGCATCCACTCTGCGTCCACTCTGAGCATCCGCTTCCATCCGCTAGGCTTCCCGTTCCGCATTCCGCTTTCCATCTGCTTCGCGTCCTCCCCCCGTCCGTTCCTTTCCAGTGTTATCCCACATCTGCTTATTCGCAATTTTTGCCCCTTGTTGAGAGCGGGATAACAACGGATGAACATTTTTCTCGTCCGCTGTGTTCTTTTTACAAACGTTTTGCATCCATTGGCAGTGTGGACAGGCCTTAAGCTACAAGTGGTCTCCACCGTCAATATATCATCTGTCAATGTTTCTGCATAATACAAGAAATCAGAAAAACACATTACTTTCCAGGATTTCTGCAATTTCAAGGAAGGAAAATTTATGTTCTTAAACAGTCCTTTTACCAAGGATTTCCTTCTTCCTTTTTTGCATTACTGTGAATTATATCAGTGCTAAATGATGAAAACCATCTATCCATTTTTTGTCATTCATATTCTAACCATCAGCAAGCATGTCAACACAAATTCTTCAAGGGAAGAAGATGTGCTCTACTTATGTATTGTATGAAAGCATGATGTGGGATATGCAACATAAAAACTTCAGTTGTTTTCTAATGTCAAGAATTCTCTGGATTAATCAGAAAAAACAATTAAGCAGATGCCCTCAGCAAACAAATCAGACATTTAATGGAGCTTTACAACACTAAAACAGAGATGTAAATTGGATTAACATTTTACACCTACCTAAATTCACCAGGATCAAGCTCCGAGCATAGATATATTACAAGACAAACCATCTGCCCCTGTTGCACTGTATGGCCTGAAAATGCATAGGCAGCAACAAGCAGGGATCAAAAAGCTATTATCCATAGCCAGAAAATGCAATAGCTCTGTTTGGATATCGGGGCATCTCCCCTTCTGACCCCATCAAGAAATGACACTGGTTTTGACAACATTTTGGTGTGGCAACTAATTATAGAGAAGATGAGAGAAGACGCAGCTCTCTATATGGACAAATGTCCTGAGGAGCAAGCACCTTCTCACCATTGTACATGGACTGCTACCAATGTAGAAGTTGATGGCTAGTGATCTCGCACGGCACCCAAAATTAGATCGGCAAGACACATCAACAAGACTGCAACCATGGGCCTGCACCCTGCCAGCTGACCAATGCAAAAGGTGGTGTTCAATAATACGAAAGTGGACCGCTGCACTTATGGGAATACGCTAGTTAGAAGAAGGAAGAAGGAGCTGCAGTGCAGTTACAGCTATTTGGGCTTGAGTTTTAAAATTACAATTATCAGTGGCCCAAGAATGGATCAGGTGTCCCAAGAATGATCCAGCAACATTACTATAAAAGTTAATTTTTTCTCAGTTTCTGATATATTTTCCTATTCTGAACTGTTTTTGTCCTGTTTCTTCCTATAAATTTTTGTGCCCTTCTTTATCATAACCCTGCACAACAGAAATCTACACTTTCTGAATACTGCTGTTTTGTCCACATATTAAAATGAGATAGATAAATTGGCCAAAAAGGAGGTCGATGAATTTGACCACATTGATCATGAAATATACTTTTAAAAAAGTTAGCGTTAAAACTATGGGCCATGAACCATATGTTGCCTCTAAACAGCTAGCAATGCGCAGTTCCACAAGATATAAACCATTTAACCATTATTATGTGATATAAATGCATTGTAACTGTACTATATATTTTATAAGTGGCCCAAGACAATTTTATCTCTCCACTCATGTGGCCCCAGGCAAGCCAAAAGTTTTGGACATTCCATTGCTTTAAAATAGCTATTTAATTATTCACAAAATATTTGCAGAAGCGAAAGTTATCGCCTATCAATTTTGAAAGGTTTTTGATGTACCGTAGTGTGAGGGCACAGAAGGTCACAGTAGCCTATAGCAAGAGTTTGCACCTTTATGGGGTTCTGGTCAACATTGGCCTAGAAATCTGGGAATTATAAGTTCATCAGCTTCTAGATTATCACAAGGTAGGTTCTCTTCCGTTCTTTCTTCTTCTTCTTCTTCTTCTTCTCTTCTTCTTCTTCTTCTTCTTCTTCTTCTCTTCTTTTCTTCTTCTTCTTTGTCTTTCTTTTTCTCTTTTCTTCTTCTTTTTCTCCTCCTTCTCCTCCTCCTCCTCCTCCTCCTCCTTCATATTAGTATTAGTATACTACAAGCCATGGTGGCACAATGATTAGAATGCAGTATTGCACACTGACTTTGTCCACAGTCAGCCATCCATCCTTCTGAAGTTGGTAAAATGAGAACCCAGATTGTTGGGGGCAATAGGCTGGAACTGTAAACCACCTAAAGAGTGCTGCAAAACACTATAGGGCAATATATAAGTCTAAGTGCTATTGCTATGGCTATTATTAACTGCTTCAGAGGAAGTATAAATGGAAAAAACATTGGTTTCCTGGTCAATGTAGGCTAAAAGCAAGTGGCAGCTGCTGTAGCTTTGATCATGTATTCAGAATGGGCTAATCATTTCAGAATAAGAGCAGAAGAGGTGAGCTGCCTAGTGATGTCACATGTGGATCAGGATTCCAAAGCTGAAGAAAGTAGACCAATGCTAGACCCCTTTAGAACAAAGCTCTATATCTGATAGAAATATGGTTGCAAAACCAAAGTGGAAACAGAAAAAGAGGTTCTTTTCTTGGGAATCTAATTAGGGAAATAAAAATTATGATAATGGAGAATGCCACAGTTATTAAATGAATCACTGCAGTTGTTAAGTTAGTAACACAATTGTTAAGTAAATTCTGCTTCCCCATTGACTTTGCTGGTCAGAAAATCACAAAAGTGGATCACATGACCCCCAGTCACTGCAACTGTCAGAAATATGAGTCAGCTGCCAAACATCTGAATTTTGGTCATGTGATTGTCTGAATGCTGCAAAGGACATAAGTGTGAAAAACAATCACGTCACTTTTTGGTGCCATTGCAAATTTGGACAGTCACTAAATTAAATGTCACACCCCTGTTGGAATCTGAATCCAAGGAGGAAGATGACCAGCTGACAGGGAGTGTGAGTGTGCCTCCGTTGGCTGTGGAGGAAATTAGGGAAGGACAAAGTCTGGCTGGGCAGAGCAGGTAGGGGGAGGTAGAATAAGGGAGAGGGAGTTCAGAGGAAGACCCAGGCCCACCCCCTCTTTATCCTATGGTATGCAGAGAGGAACGGAGAAGAGAGCAATGTGGGTTGCATGGCTTATGGAGGAGGAAAGGGCCCTGATTCCCTTCATTAGCCACAGCTGGAAAGAGAGTTTAAAAGAGATGGATGCTGAGGGTGGCAACTGCTGGGAACAAACATGAGTTTATCTTGTGTTGACTTTGCTTATCTGTGTTCCTGGCATCCTCCAAACTATATTGAGTTATTGCTGTGCCTTCACATCTGGAATTGTTGTTCCTGCCCTGCCAGACAACCTCATTTTGCCTTGATTGGACTTATAGTTACAGTTTTTGTTGACCACATTTTGAACTTGAATCTCTGCAACCACAGGCTGTTCCTAGGAGAGTTTTTCTCCAGTCAGAAGGTAACCAGGACATTGGTAGCAAAGTTGGAGCTAGTAAAGGGACTCTTACTGATTATCTGACTGTGTTGCCCTTGTGCCATGGCCCGGATCATCACATTAAACATGTTGTAAGTTGAGGACCATTTGTAATTGGCCTGAGATCACAAGAGCATTTAGAGGTCCTGAGACTACAAGCACAGCTTCTTGGAATGAAATGTTTCTTTCTCCTTATCTAAAACATTCCTGGGGTTTTAAAATCTCATGGCTATAGCAGCAAGATATGTTAAATGAATTGACAAAAACATTTTGTATCCTGGGAAATAGAAATGGATGGTTCTGACTTGCACTGTCTCACCTTGTTGTATTCAGTACTGGCTTCATTTCAACCCCTGCACAGATCACTTTCACAGATGAAGTAAGAGTGATTTGCAACATGAAAGTTATCTGGATAAGACACAATAAAAACATACCTTTTAAAAAAGAAAGTGTATTTGCTTGTTTGTAAAAAACATTGTACTTTTAAAATTGCTTAATAGTGTTTTTTTAATGAAACAAAAACAAAGAATATGCTTGTTTGGGTACAATTCTAGTATACATATTTTGAGACATTATTTTCCTTCTGGAGGTACCTAGTCTGCAACAATTTTCCCTGTAGTAAATGTCAATTCATAAAGCATTCCTATGCCTGCTTTAGAGTTGCCATAAACAAGAAGGAGGAAATCTGAAGGAGCAGTGTGGCAGTTTAAAACCAGAAGAACATTCCAGCACTTATCTTCCAAAGATTTTAGCTAAGCTACTGGATCTTCTGCCTGCAAAAATCCTTAATTGGAGAATGTGATTGATGACACCCAGTCATGAAGGTACTTCACTGGAGAATCTTATTTATGACAAACCCAGAGAGGAGGGGGAAAACAAGATCATAGGTGACTGTAAATTATATATGCCAGAGTTGGCTTCATACAGGTTAATGCCAGACATATGGCTCCTAATAAATCTTTTGGTTACTTTTGAAGCTTGAGGCTCTTCATTTAATTAGGGCAATCACCAGAATCCTGATAGTAACTATTATGCTATGTACACATTTATCTTGTCTTGTCTTTTCTTGTCCTTCCTTCCTTCCTTCCTTCCTTCCTTCCTTCCTTCCTTCCTTCCTTCCTCTCTCCCTCCCTTTTCTCTTTGTCTTTGAAGATGTGTCTGCTATCAAGTGTAAAAATGGTGGCATATATATTTTCTTTTAGTTTCTCCTGCATAGACATAGTTTTGAAAATACAATGCAGGTGAATTAAATACATTGCTCTTCTACTGAGATTGCAGTTGTTGTGATGCTATGGATGAAAGATTCAAATAGGTTCCTTTAGGATGTATGATCCCTTGAAAAGGGATGCTTTGTTCAATGAACATGTGGCACAAACAATCTTTCTCTCTTTGCTATCCAGATTGAAAAAGTTGTCCTGGATTTCATTCTCTTGATTCAGGTTCAAAATATTTAATCAAAATTTTCTTCTTAAAAAAGGGTAGAAGATCACCCACTAGTGATGCTTTAAAGAATTGTTTAATATAGTTTGAGCAGTATGACCATACAGATGTAGTGTTTATGTATGGCTGTACAATTGGAGACATTATTTCTTCAAGCAACAAGAAGTTGCTTAGCTCTGAAATTCTTTTAATTCTCAGTTAAGGAAAATAAAAATATATATTATTTTTAAATAAGGAGAATAAAATGTATTATTACTAGGGAGAAAAAAATAAACAAATAAACAAATTACTGACATACCCATCCTTTAATTGGCAAGGAAATGTGTCATTTAACTATTGGCTGTTGGCTTAGTTCTCATTCATGTCTGATATGGTAATCTCCATCTCTCTCAAAGGGAAACTTTTCCTTTCAAAAGGAGACACGCTAGAATATCCCATTCTTGTTTCTGAGCCCAAGAGAAAGTAGGAGAAAGTAAAGCCCATGTCCCACTGCACCAACGGATGCAAAGAGGATGTAAAATGGACAAAAAAGCTTGCCATCCGTTG
>BHFT01006896.1:0-13034 GCA_004320025.1 Laticauda laticaudata | reverse complement strand
TGGATGGCAAGCTTTTTTGTCCGTTTTACATCCTCTTTGCATCCATTGGTGCAGTGGGACATGGGCTTAACTTACTTCACAAACTTGATGGAATCACTAATCTTGAACTGAGCCATTGTTAATGGTTGTACACATTTTTTTTATTTTTGATATAAAATTCTACAACATTATATTTTTTTAGTCAAGAAATAAAAATGAGAAATTTAGTATTTGAATGGAGGTCACCAGGAAAGAACAAAGTTGTAGGATAGACTGGGAAGTTATAAAAATATATTCCACAATGCATTAGTGGTAAACCACTTACAACTGCCAAGATTACATGAAGGTGGTAATGTAGTCACCAAACACTGACCTTGAGGAATATTTTATTTTATATCCTATTCTCCCTAAATTACTGAAACCATTTATAGTTCCCCATTGTTGGCAATAAACTGCAAATGTAAATTAAATCTGGAGATTGCTGACTGCAAAGAACAGCTACCCTTTCAAGCCCTATTAAGGCTGGAGCATAATAGCTACCATATTAATAAACAATGACTAATAATAATGGTACATATCTTTTATTACTAGAGAGGCACTGGAATTGTCATTGTAGGAATATGAATAAATTAGAGGCAGATGATAAATAACAGAAGCAAAGCAACACAATAGCATAAACAATAACAAAAAGCTAATGACAGAAAGATGAAAGAAAGAAAGGGAAAAAAACACTGATTGCCAGAAGCTCTGGGAATAACCTCCCATCTGACAATATGGAATTTAAAGCTTCATGAGTGCAGATAAAGTGCTTTGACTGACAGTTATAAATTTATACTTTATGCTTGAACCCAATTACATAGAAATTAGATTGTTGTTGAAGCACAAAAATTCAAGGAAAAGGTTATATATTCAAGGAAAAGGTATATTATTTGCTTCATTTCTGACCTCTTCCAGAACTTGGTAAGATTTACCAAAAAATTTCCTTTGTTTTTTCCAACAATTCCATCTCCAGAATGTAGTTTAGAACTAGTCCCAAATCATCCAGTGAAGTTTTGTTGGCAAGTATGGACCTGATCTGGATGTCCTTGGCCCTGGTTAGCAATAGTGCTGAGACTTATGCTACTTTACAGTGCTTTACAGCCTTCTCTAAGCAGTTTATAAAGTCAGCATATTGCCCCCAACAATCAGGGAGCTCACTTTACCAAACTGGGAAGGATGGAAGGCTTACAATATTGCATTCTAACCAATGTGACACCAGTGTGCACAGTATACTTCACAATCTATAACAGACTGGAGTTTTTAATTTAGTACCAATTATTAAAATGAATGGAAAAAGTTAATTATGGCTTCCCTAATTCTGATTTCAGGGGGTCAGCAATAAACCTGATTTACTGTATGTGTTTGTTCCTTCCCCAACAGTGACAGAAAATATAAAAAAGAAAATTAATAATTATTTCCTCACAGTTTATTTCTAAAAATAGATAAATGGGCATAATTAGTCAAGTGATTTAATGATATGGCAATGATTCCAGGAAATTTGTTGAAAGGTTGCTGCAACCTAAAGTGTATTCCTTAGAAAACAGAAAAATGTGCTTCTTCTTAAAAAGCCCCCATCGTGGAGCAAGAAAACAAGAAACTTCTGGTTAGTATCATCTTGAGGCAGACATTAGAAACACCAAAATGAAAATATTTTCTACAACAGCTGCCACAGTTCCATTTACCAATGTTAGACATATGTTTCATGGCCTCAGAATCTCATGGTCAAATGTTCACCATTTGTAATCTCCTGCTGGTTTCCTCATTGACTTTGCTTTTCGGAAATAGCAATAGCACTCATAATGATATACCATTTCATAGTGCTTTACAGCTCTCTCTAAGTGGTTTACAGAGTCAGCATATTGCCCCCAATAATTAGGATTCTCATTTTACCAACCTTGGAAGGATAGGAGGCTGAGTCAATCAAACAAACTCATGTCAGTAACAGAGTCAGCCTGAAATACTGCATTGTAACCACTGCACCACTATGGTTCCTGGTGGAATCAGGGAATTCATGGCACACTGTGAAATGATGCTTGTGAGCCAGTTGCCAAGTGCCCAAGTTGCAATCAAATTATTTCAGGGATACTGCAATGGCTGCAACTTCAAGGAACAGTCAAAAGTCCACCACCATTGTAACTTTGAACAGTCATTAAATGAATCACTGTTAAATGTGGGCTATCTATATAAGCTTTTGCACAAGTCATACTTGTTTCATTGTACTACATGGCTTGTGATATGAAGATGCAACTTCTGAAGTATAACCATAGTCATTTTTCATCATAGGGAACAATGGCTTTAATACCTATTACTTCTGTACAGAAGAGACCATTATTAAATAAAAACCAAGACTGATATTTTATTGGTTTGCTTTTATTTTTATTTTTATTCAGTTCTTTCTCAAATGCATAATTGAACTTGTTACACCTATTCCCTAACATATACATTTTTATGAGCACTAGAAGCTAATATGCCCACTTTCCAAACAATTTCTCTAATGTACATTGTTATATGCACCTGTTCAAATAATAGGCATCTTAAATGCATTTTATTTATGATACACATTTTTTATTTGCAAGCAGCATTACAAAAATGCACAGCATTCATTCCACCACAATTTAATGGCCATGAAATGTTTCCAGTGTAATAAAAAAAATCTGTTTGGTGTACTGTGAGAAATAGAAGTTTTGTCTGTAATGTATAACTGCCAGAACTTCTTTATATAGATATTTTTTAATCATATATACAATTATGATGACTTGTGACAGCAGATATTGGACTATTCATTTTTTCCCTCTCAGAACACATCCTACAGTGCTTGCTGAAACAGCATTCTTTACAGAACAATGAACATCCTTTCAATATGTTTAGCACTTTTTTAAAGATGAGCTTGAGATGTACACATTTTCAGTGGATAAGATCAAAAAACATATTATTTATCAATTATTATGTACTATGCTGATAATACTTAACTTTATTTCTCCATTCTGGATGACCAAAGTGTTGCTGTGGCTTCCTTTCACAGTGTCGGGAGCCTGTGGGGTCCTTGATGAGGGACCACAAGCTTCAACTAAACCTTGGTAAGACAGAGTGGCTATGGGTGCAGGCAGTCTCAGGATCTGGGGCTTTATGATCACGATTTCTGTATTGTGTCATACTACAGACTAAATGGTAAGAACCTAAGAATTCTCCTAGACTCACAGTCCAACTCACAGTAGGTTGCAGTCATGGCTAAAAGAGTCTTCACACAACAGAGGCATTGTATGTAATGAATTTCAGCTACTGTAGTGGGTTTTAGGACAAATTCCTTCTCTGTGATGGCCCCACCCTCTGGAGGATCCTGCTGCAAGAGGTAAGATCTGTCTCCAACCTTCTGCTTTTCCAGAAGGACTTTAAAACCTGACTCTGCCAGTTTGGGGGGCATGATGGGAGTGTTTGTGTATGTTGGAGATAGTTTGTGGAATGTGAGACAAAAAGCCAGTCCTATAGTATTTGTGCTATTGGTTTTTGGTCTTTAATTGTTGCTAATTGTAATGTTTTATATTAATGTTTTCATGACATTACAGGCAACTCAAAATCAGGACAAATTTGAACAGTGAGATGGGAAGTATATACCTTTAATAAATAATAATGAATAATATTATCAAAAGTTATCAGTTTTTGGACTGCACCAGTAACAAAACTTTGAAGTAACAAAACTTTCAATTTTATATTTTGTTTCTATTTTTTTCTGATGTATATTTCATGAAAAAAAAGTATAAAGCAATCTGTGAACACATTTTCTTAATACAGTATTCATTGACAGAAAGTAAAAAATTCCCAAAAGGCAAACAGACTTCTTTTTAAAAAATCTAATTTGGTATTTTGAACATCTGTTCACATTCAGTAATGTGTGAATTCTATCCTTCATATCCATGAGATTTTCACTTGGTTCTTTGCAAAAAAAAAAAAAAGCAATATGNAAAAAAAAAAAAAAAGCAATATGAATGAAATGTATAGGCTTTTGTTTTTGCCTTATTAGAGCATTAAAATATAAGCAATGTTGATTCTTCATAACAGGATTTTACACTTAGGTCCCAAAGGTGGTTTTCCAAAAGGCAACTGGACTTTTTTGGGTTTTTTTCCTTGAAAACATCATCCAAGAAGCTTCTTCAGTTCAGGTTTCAAGGACAAAAAAACAAGAAAGTCCAATTGTATTTTGAAAAACCACCTTTGGGATAGCCATGAACTGGATGATTGAGAATCTCCATAGATTTTCATGTTCAACTTTAGTAGAATTGAAATATGAGCTGGAAATTTTGAGGAACAGATGAGTTCTCCATTGAAAATTGGAAGTTGTGTTTAAAATGATTCTTTATTAAGAGAATTTGAACATTTTAGTTATTTTGCAAAAAAGCCAGTCTTGTCAGGCACAAATGTCCAGAAACATTAATTGATTTCAAAGCACAGAAGTGTTTATTATTCCTAACTATAAACAAGAATTTAGTCAACTAATAGTGAAATGAAATTGGTATTAGGTTAAGGTCCATGTATATCATGGGATTGGGGAGGGCTGGACTTGGGTCTCTTGTGGGAATACAATGATTCTAAACTGATAACACATTTAACTCTGTCTTCCAGCTCAGCCTGTTCTACTCATACAAATCTACAATTCCTAGATTTTGAGTATTAAAAAAAATTAAAATCTCATACAATTAACCAATTAATGATCGGGCCCCTTTTCTAGTGAAAAATAACATTCTCCCAAATCAAAATTATCTCAGAATCCCACACTTAGAAAACTTTCAGCAAAAAAAAATATTTTTAAATTATTCAGTTTCATAATACTGCGCAATGAAGTGAGCTTTCTGCTAGACCTTCACATCTATTTCAAATGTACCTTTGCACATCAATGATGGGATTCAAAAAAAATTATTGTGGGCATGACTTGGTGGCTATGACATGGCTTGGTGGCCGTGGCTTGGTAGGCATGGCAGGGGAAAGATACTGTAAAATCTCCATTCCCACCACACTCCAGGGGAAGGATACTGTAAAATCTCCATTTGCTCCCTACTCCTGGGGGAAGGTTACTACAAAATCCCATTCCCTCCCCACTCCACTAACCTTCTTTCCAGCTCTGTTCTCCTATGCAGGACAACAAAAGAAGACCCAGACATTCAGCTGGGACTTGGGAGACAGAGAATAAACATGGGTGGGGCCAGTCAGAGGTGGTGTTTGCCGATTCTCCAAATTACTCAAAATTTCTGCTACTAGTTCTTCAGAATTGGTCAGAACTTGTTGAATACCACCTCTGCTTTGCATGGAAGATAGGGAGGAGAAACCTATCAAGAGACACATTTTTACAATGTAAATACATCTTGGACCATGTTCAGGAGTCAATGAAAACCAAATAAATGGAAGTCCTACTTTGTGAATTATAAATTCAGCAGACTAAAGCAAGAATCTGACAAACCCTTCTATATGCTTCATAACTGTGAAATGTTACTGTTATTCATGGATTCTAACTCTAAAAATACTCCAATCTTTAAGCCATTTTGAGAGCCAGGGTTGACACTAAACAATGGAGAGGAAACTGCATAACAAAATACTAGTAAGTGGGGGCAGCTTTTCTCCCCTCCAGACTTTAAGATTGTCTGAGGTGGTAAACTAATTTAAACATACCAAATGCTTTACAGTGCAGCATCTTGTCTGGTTTCCTGTCTTAAATTTTCAGAACCCATGCTGTTGATTTTGGAGAATAGGAGTTGGAGAATCAATTGTCTGTGTAAACAAGGATGTAAGAGGCATGTGTGCTTCTCCAGTTCTGGTTGCTTATCCTGGAAGTCAGCTTATAATAATATCCATTTTGGAAATTAATGCATGCCCCTTACATTTCTTTAAGCAGTTTTCAGCTTTGCTTAGCCCAGGTTGCTTATTCAGCACAGAGTGGTAAGAAACCAGGGTTCAAAGAAAAGACAGAAAGCTCTTTTCCACTTTTGATATGTAAGACTAGGATGATTAGGTGGTGGTGGTGGGGTTTGATAGATATCTTGAGGAAAGAAACATACTTTGGAAATGTAAAAATAGAATGAGAACTTGCCTTCCTCCCTCATTAACTTTTTATTGGCCTTCCTCCACTAGACTGTGGTAAAATGTTATGGAAAAGAAGAAACAGTAAGTTAAATGCCTACTTATTCAGAGGAACTATAATTATCTCTTCAGTTTAATCACCTCAGAGAACCAGCTTTGAATTAAATCTTCTTTCTGAAGTTATGAAGTACTCAGAATCATCCCTTCCTTGGTTTTCTATTATGTTTGAGTGGGAATTACTGAGACAGACCATGGAATTCAGGTTAACCCCTTTATTTCAAAAGGTAACAGGGTAAATGTCAAAACATGCATTAACACAGTAGCTGACAGGTGACAGCTGATCATGTCTGACAGCGCTCCTTTTATATGCTCTGTCAGATGCGGTAGCCAATCAGGTGTTGTACTGCCTCCTGCTCTTTCTCTGGACCAAACAGAAGACTAGTTCACAACACTCCTCCCCACTTGAAGGGTGCATGTGTAGTCTTGTAGATACGCAGGCCATCACTTGTTTCTGGAAGATCTTCGAAGCAGAGACCTCGAAGTTTGTTCGCTGGGAACGTTTATTGTTGGAGTTGATTTTGTTGGCCCTTGTGGATTTATTCCGGGTGAGGTAGTCACCCTATCAGGACCGCAGGCAATTGGTGAAACTGGAGTATTGAATTGATCTTGGAGGCCCAGTGTCAATATTGGGGTGTCCCATTTTGAGTGATCAACAGATTCCAATACTCCTTGTGATATCAATTTGTCCAATTGTGCATCAATTTTGGTTTAAGGGCAAAGGGAACCCTTCTAGGTTTGAGTCTGATGGGAGCAACCTGCAGATCCAGGTTGAAGGAAATAGGGGTGCCTGTATATTTCTCTAGGGTCCCATCAGAACATCCTTAAATTCATGTAACATATTTTCTGAGTCAGGTTCCTGTAGGGAATTGATGCCACTGATTCCCAATCCCAATGATGTGAACAAATCTAACCCAAATAAGCTGGGGAGGGAGCTTTCCACAATTACTAATGGAAGTTTCCCCACAAAATTTTGGAAACTTACCCAGAATTTGTGTGTTCCGATGGATGGCACCAGATTTGTTTGGTAGTCTCTGAAGTGGAGGCTGCAGGGCCATAACCATCTCTTTGACATCTGGAACCAGGCATTTAATAATATTCCAAGAAACAATAGATAGAGAAGACCCTGTATCATTTTCATTTTACAGGGACTATTCTCAATTTTTACATTTACAAAAACAAAAAAAACCCTCCTAGTCTATTTGTTTTCCCTAATACTGCTGTGATATTCCTATTCAGCCTCTCTAGTATGAAGCAGTCTTCATAATGGGCTGTTCCTTTATCCTTGGTATTTGAAAATGTGGGCTCCGAAGTGGTGGGAAAAGAGCCCTACAAATTTAACTTAGTGCCCTTTCTTTTGACAGTGAAGGCAGATTGCATTTTTCAATTTACAAACCTGTCCCTGGAGATTTCCCCCACAGCCCAAGCAAAAAGGTCTTATCTGGTGAGGTTTTACCTCACCAGAACATTTTTTAGCCATTGGTGTTCCAAGGTGATAGATATTCTGATCAGAATCCATGTTCTTTTCAATTTCTATATGAACAGACTGTTTTCCTCTAGGGGTAATAGCTTCCCTGTATTTCAGCTGCAGATTAGTTGGACAGCTCAGCTGTTTCAGCCTCATCAACAACTTGCTAGAGTGACACATCTGTCTTAGCAAGCAATTGTCATTGAAGACGGAGATCTTTCACTCTGTACACGGGGCGTATGAGTTGTGTCAGCTCCGTGGATATAAAAGGATGCAGCACGCACGCAGTCAGCACAGGGGAAAGACATGCTGCCAGATACATCTTGCAGGAATATCATGGTTCGTCAGTCAGGCAAGAAGAGGAAGTCGTGCCTACTTGTTCAAGCCCTGGCAAGGTGAAGAAGGCCAGAACCAGCATCCCACCCCCTGACACTGACTCTGAATGAAGCTGCTGGCTTGCTGCTGTGGTAGACAGCCCCAAGGCCCTCAAAGCCCTGCTGCTGAAGGCCCTGCCTGTTTCAAGCCCTGAAGGCCCTGCTGAAGCCCCTGCCAGAGGAGGAAGAGGCAAGGGAAGGAGAAGGAGAGAGGAAAAAGTACACCTTTTCGCAGGAGCAATGAGGATGAGGTGCCTGAATGGCTGAGGGGAACGAGTACCTCTGGAGAAAGGGCCACAGACTGTATCAGGACACCAAGAAGAAGCAGGCCAGCATGGAGAGAACAAGGCAGAGAGCCTGGGGTACATTACAGAAGTACTCCTTGGATGGTGGAAGTACATGCACACCTGGTATGGCAGCTACACCTCAAGAAATCTGGGCAGGCCGCTGTCAAGCTCACTGACCAGGAGGTGTATGTCACGGCCAAGTGCAGTTTCCTGGAGGGTTGAGATCGCCACCAAGGAGCAGCCCCTCTGAGACCCCTCTCCTCAGACAGCCCCACAGACAGCCAGTCCTCTTCCAGCGAGAGCCAGCTACCCTGTCCAGGCAGGTGTCTTCAGAGGGCCCTACATCAGAGACTCCCCCCGACAGTGCACTCCCATGCGGCAGACTTGGAGGAATCCCATGGAGGATGACGCCATGCTGCACAAATGGAGGAAGAAGCAGCAGCCACCAGAGGCCAACCCACCCCCATCCCCACCCCCAGCTCCAGAGGATACAGGCAGAGAGGCAGCTGGAGGGCCAGGTGTGGTGTTACAGTGTGCTGTTGGGGATCAGGGACACAATGAAGACCAGCACAGAACTTGCTTCTTCAGTTGGTCTCTTGGACAGAGCATCCTTGGGCCGGAACACCTTCATCAACCTATGTGAGCCAGACCCTGAGGGACCTGCCTGAGGCCCGGTACAGGTGATGAAGCAGAAGATCACAGCACTTCTGCACAACCCTCAAGGCCCAGCTGAAGCTGCTCCTACCCAGTCCAGGTCTCCTCCACCCCAGGCGATGCTCAAGCCCTTCCACCGGATTTCAACAGCCCTCACCTACAAGGCTATACGACTACCAGAAACTTCCCACAGCAGAAACAGAACTTCCAGTCCAGGCCCAGGTCATCGGACGCCACAGACACACAGTCCTCACCCAACTGCAGACCAGACAGCCCCACTACACTCCTCCCAACCCTTCCTCCACCCCACAGCCAAGCCATCAATGGACAATCTGTCATCAGTATTGGCCTGACATCTCAAGTCCTGATGAGAGAGCCTCTCAGCCTCACGGGACTGAGTCAGCTCTCGGATAGCTTCCTGAACACACCACCACCTGTTGACCCTTGGGGCCAAGCACCCTAATGGTGCCTTAACCAGCACTCAAGCCACAGCCACCTCCACATTCCCTGTCCGCTTAACAGCTGAGACCATGGACATGACTCAGAGTGACTGAGAATAGTGTCAGAGACTGAGTTTTTACTTGCTTAAGACACTTTACTTGGTTCATTTTGCCTTATGTAATACAGTCATAAAGTTTGCCTGAGAAAGTTTATCTTTGCTTAACACACTTAATGCAGTTTACTTGGTTCATTTTGCTTATTTAATAAAGTCATAAAGTTTACCTAAGAAAGTTAATAAAGTTTCTCTTTGCTTAAGACACTTAGTTTACTTGGTTCATTTTTTTTTACTTAATAAAGTACTGGTGAAAACTTTGAAAAAATGGTTAAGGCCTTTGCATGCTTGTGGGATAGATAAGGATAGTTGTGGGATAGATAAACCTCCAGTGCAACCATAGTGGGACTGTATGGTCCACCATCCAGCGATCCAGATGGTTTTCTTCCCTTTTTATAGAAAATATCGGTTGTCCACTAGGTGTCCTTCTAAATACTCGAGACATACTTGCAGACATCCTAAATATCCGAGATACATCCCAGATACAAATGTTTTTGTCATTTCTTGAATACTTTATATACAAGATGCATTACGCTTACATCCTTTCTATTTCCGTGCCTACTAACACTGTGTAGACATTCCGTGTACCTTTTGTTTCCTCCCTCTTTCCGTTTTCAGCTGCCAGCAGATGTGAGCTTGAAGAGGGGATGGCCAGAGGATGCAGAGAGGATACAACGGACGTTTAATGGATGATAACGGACATAGAACGTTTGTTGCCCGTATATGTCGCGGATTTACATCGTACGCGGCGGAAAGTTCATCCATTCACAAAATTTTGTGCAGCTCAAAACTTCTTGCACAGATGAAATCTCAGTGGACGGATGCTCAATGGATACAGCATATGAAACACATATGCAGTGAATACACAACGGATGCATAGCATTTTCCAACGGATGGCAACCTTTTTTTTATATTTTACATCATCTTTGCATCCGTAAGTGCAGTGGGACTGGGCCTTTAGTAATGTTCTCACCCTCAGCCTGATAGTATCTATGAAAAGTGTGCCTTCTAGCTATTCTGGATTGTTTTGGAGCATAATGGCTCCCTAGTACCATTAAAATAGTCTCCCAGGATACATTCATGAACTGTCTGGGATGACAGGAGTACAGCCGCAGTGTCAAAAACTTCAGTGCTGCAAAGCTCAAATACCTGCTTTTTTTTTCTCTGCTGAAATATCATGTAGATCATTAGCTCTAATAAACCACTCAAATCTGTCAAGATTAGGTTCCCAAGTATCACTTCCCAATTGATATGGGGCAAAGGAGAGTGCCGTTGCCATTTCAGCAATGGACAGCTCTGAGTGACTTCAGCAAACAATTTCTGAATTCCAGCTGGTTGTCTCCCTTCTCTATCCCATCCTCATCACGAGTATTATATTTGAGTGGGAATTACTGAAACAGACAGGGAATTCAGGGTAACCCTTTTATTTCAAAAGCTAATAGGTTAAATTTCAAACCGCACATTAAAATAGTGGCTGACAGGCGACAGCTGATCATGTCTGACAGCACTCCCTTTATAGCACACTTTCAGATGCGGTAACCAATCAGCTGTCGCGATGCTGCCTACTCTTTCTCCAGACCAGACAGAAGACTAGTTCACAACATTTTCCTTTTGCTAGAAACCTAAGATGCCAAATACTATAAAAATGCCATCAGTTTTTCAAATAGAGGCAAGGATACCAGCACCATTATATATGCCTTATTAAGTGCAAAAGAGCTGATGGATAAGAAGTTTTCATTAGATTACATTCAGAGTTTATATGAAAACAAAACAACAAATGAGCAGGTTTGAACTAACTGGGGGAAAAAGCATAGAAGCAGTGATTCATTTATTATAGTATAAACTTATGGCAGAATAATGTGTTAGGCTTTAAGGCGCCTTATGACTCTATTATTTATTCAGGAAAAAAGAAGAAATAAAAAAGGAAGAAGAAGCTAATGTCTAGAAGCTAATGAACAGAAAACATACTTCAGCTGGAGCTGGAAAGTATTCTCTATCTGTTTGGACAAGTTAACACATTTATTATTCGGTTGGTAGTTGGTTTTAGACTGAGAAAAAAATGTGTCAAAAACCAGGAAAACCCACTACACAGAAATCCTTACATGAAAAAGGTATCACAGTGTGTGAACTTACTGCAGAAGTGAATGTCTGATAGTGGTGGTAATTGTAACAAATTCAACAACAGGTGATATCCTTTTGGCTAAAAAGAGAAAGCAGAACTAGCATGAGAATGGATTATGAAAAGGGTTATTAGGTAAATTTGCCATACTTGATAGAAAGAGATTTGTGGAAGCACATGAGAACAATTTCTGTTTATGCCAACAAGCAGTGCAATATTTCTTTAACTAGTAAAGAGAAAAAAAATGTTCTAACAGGCAAGAGAAAAAGGTGTCCTAGGGAGATGCATTGAATGTTTGATAAATATGAAGGTTGGGAGAATAGCCCTTGATCAAACCCTGTTCAGATTTGGAGAAAGAAGGGGAAGCCAATGTCTGGGTTATCAGGATTGAGCATCTTTGTTTCTACCCAGACTGCATCAAACAAAGTCAGAAGATAAGTTCGAATACTTTAAACTCATCTACTCAATTCTGGCAGAAAGAATGACTTCTGCTTTAGATATATTCTAAATATATCTAAAGATAATAAAAAAGAATGAAATATATTACCATGAAGTAAGATGAGCAGCCTATAAAATTTGTAAAATAAATATTTTTATTTGTTTTAGTTATATCTCACTACAGGCTGTGAAGATACCTGCTTTTAATGAAGGCAGAACATTCTCCTTCAAGTAATNTTCTCCTTCAAGTAATTTGATCCATTATTTTAAGAAGCAATGCTGAATGTGGGCCTTCATGGGTATGCAATCATGTTCTAGTCTTAGCAGAAAATTTGATATGCAACAAAGATCTCCAAAATTTAGGTTGAACTATCTATGTCTGGCATACATTTGTCCAGTATATATTACTTACTATAGTTTGGATCAAAACTTGAATCAGTTACTTAATACCACCATTGAAAGGGGTAAGTGCCAAAATACAGCTTGACTTTACCCTTTGGTGGTTTCAGATTTTGGATCAAAAAAATATCCTGAAGCACTGTGGCAAACCTGTTTTACATTATTGTAATGAAATTTCATAATCACTAATAAAATGTTTTGGCAGATAGAAAAGTAAGACAGTTTGGTATGGAATATTCCATGTGGGTGATTCCATGTGGATATGCTTTTCTATTGAAAAGGAAAAGGATAAGGAACTGATTGAACACTCTTTCCTGAAGCTGGGTTATATTTTTTCACCAGGAAGTTATCCTGTGCCATCCAATCCATGAGTTTTCTCAAAGGTTTTTATCTGTTGCTTATTACTTTTGACAGCCTGAGGAAGCAGAAATAGGCTACTTCCTTGTTGTTTCCTTTTTTTTCTAAATCTTGCGATTATGATGAATCCCTTACAGTCTGCAGGGTTATATATAGAAAGTGGGATATATATAGAAAGATCTCCACACCACAACCCAGGCAAACACCTGGGCACAAACAGACTCCCTCTGATAGCTCCAACTCA